>CAJDSM010013410.1:0-12111 GCA_903981925.1 Ostrea lurida | reverse complement strand
TGCCTGAGAAGTAGACATGTGCAGTACTGTATTATTGGTTTTGCGATGATATACACAGGGCCTTTTTCTCTTGTGACACAATAGTTATGTATGTAACAATAACTATCATAAAGTATGATTGTGGTATTTAATCATATATTTTGATTTACATTCAGAAAATACGTCGAATCTTCACAAACATTTTCAAGCGTTGATTTGAAATCACTTCCTATTAAGGAGATCGCCGTGAACAAATATGACGATATCTCTTTCCATTTAGGAATTTATCACGTTGTAGAGCGTAATGTCTTTGGAGGGCTTTTTATCGCTTGTTGTTTACATTTTGATTCGAGCAGATTTCGTGGTTCCGCATTTTTACAAGTTTATATATTGATTTCCATAAAAAAATTACAGCTGTTTTAAAAAATTCAAAAGATACAGATTTAGCTACTTTAAGTTTCCATTTTAAATTTTAAGACGTAGACTCAATAACTAGCATTTATTTAAAATTGGACATTGCTCCTAATATGTTCTTTTTTAAAAACTCTCAAATTCTATATCATGAATTTTTCTGTGTATCAAGTACAAAAGGGTCTGTTAGTATTTAGCTCTATATATATTGTTAAAAATCATGATTATGTATCTATTTTATGTAACAATTGATTTGTGTTGACGTACACTAACAGACAAATCAATGTTAAAGCATAAAATTTGAATAAATCCAAAGTTTGAAAAGGTTGAATTGAAAACAGCTCGATAACAAGTACTATGACCCTAGTTGTTTTTGTTTAATTTGCTAATTCTTCGGCAATTTAAAAATCAAATATAGACTTCCCTAAAAATTTACAATACATGTACTACTGGCCTAGGATGCAAACCTCTTTAAGACTGTAAAAAGAATGACAATTATATTAGTTTGACGGAATGGACTAGCTGCAATAAAATACCTTGTTGTCAACGACGTTAGATGTTGATTTTCTCTCATATCTATACATATACATGTAATATACAGGTACATACCCTATGAAAGATATAGAGGATCTTGAATGAGTCGATCCTTATGGCATATGAAATTTATGAAATGAGTTGCCGATTTTAATATTTTCCTGAGCCTTGGTGAGGGAAATATTTAAATCCGGAAACGAATCTTCATATGCCATAAGCACGAGTATAAGATTCTATTTATCACACAACTATCATTAAACGTATATTTTGATTTTACTTTCTGTTTCACAACCCCAAATTTTTCACTTTGTTATTGTTTGACTTTGTCAATTCAATTGTGACGTTGTCTTGCAACTCACGGTTTGAAGAAGCTTTGAAAACTGTTACACTTATTTTCACTTCATAAAAGACACAAAATACTCTTGGAACAACCTCGTGCACAAAAATAATGTCTTTTACCGTCAATATTTACAGTTTTCAAAGCCTGATGTTGCTGTTTTCTTTACGTAGCGCATGAGTTGATTGATCTACCTAATTTGCATTTTATGAAACCTCGGCTGTTTTTCCGAACCCGTGTTATGAACCCTAAAACAGTACAGTTGTGTGATAAATTTGTATCTTTCATACCTCGTGACATAATCTGTGCAAATAACGAGGAGGATTACTTTAATGAGGTCTGCATGACCACAAACAAACAAAACACAGCACTCAAATAACACACAATTGTGAGCAACAAATATGACAGCATCTTGTTCTCAATATTTTGGCCTTTTCAAAGTTTAGATGACTTCATATAGACTAATAAAAATAAGAATACATTGATGAAAACAGTGAAAGCATGTGATTCATTCAATATCCCACCTAATGAACTTATGTGTCATGTTATCATTTCTTTTTCTAAGCTGACACCGGTATCAATTTGTATGTATTTTTATGCTGCCCTTTGGGGGCCCTGGATTTAAAATAAATATTATCTTGTTCGTATTGATTTTATTGTATCCCACACGTTCTACTAGTCCTTTTTGCAACATGTGTTTCTGATGTAACAAGCGCCTCATTGTCCACGAGATTCTATCCGTTGTAGGTTTGAGGAAGTCATTCCAGTCCTATGTATCCACTCACTAAAGCCACTGGGAATTGGAGAATAATAATATCTTCTGATTCATTTAAATGGCGACTGTTAATCTTGATTTAATTAATGATCATTAACAAAGTTTACCAGTGACGTGTTAGCAATGTTTAATACAATCGTTACGTTAATCAACATTGACAGTCGCAAATAATAAATAAAAGATCGTTATTCCCATTCCAATGCAATATGCCATATTCATTTTAGTCCTATTTTGCTAAGTTTTGTTAGATGAAATGTTTGTTTTATGTTGTTGTTTTTTTATTATTGTATCATTCTATAACATCACAATGGAAAGCTTGCTGTCTTGTTATTTCTCGTTTAAGGTAGTGATTACATGGGTCATTGATAGAATATATTTAAAATGTGCTTTTTTCATTATGTGAGTTGATTCGGTCTTTAAATGATGTGTTTTTAGTTCATTTTATCATGTACAAACATCTTTATGTTATGTGCAAACATCATTATGTGTGTGCAAAGTCACGTGGCCTAATAACTGTACAGATCACAGATGGCAGATAGAATGTTAAGGCTATGTCACACAGTCACAAAGTACAATTTTTGCACATATTACGGATGAAATTTGGTCATACGTGGAAAAGTTGGGGTCTTTATGTGAAATTTTGATAAATGTATCTCGAATGAACTTTGTTAAAACCACGGAAGAAGTATAAATAAAATACACAAAGAACATGTAAATCTACATAAAAGCCAAATCCGTCTCACCATACACATGAATCATGCATTATTGTGCTGTTTATCTTCAATTCATTAGTGATTTGTGCGTTAGTTATGTAATTCTTATGTGATATGTGCACCGTATATGCGATATAAAAGTGATACATCTGTGGTACATACGTGAAAGGTTCATTAAACATACGTGGACTGGTTGTGGAAAGCCAAAAAGTTGCATATGCATCTTGCAAAAATCACGTAAGATTTATGCAAGAATACATAAAAAATACATCAACTGCATAAAATCTCACCCGACCAAAACTTTGGAGCAACTCAAAACTGAAATCGCGTAGAGACCTGTCTGCCCAAACCTTCGACGAATATCTGCATACATCGACGAATGAAAAAAGCACAAAACACTTATGATCGAATTACATGTATACTATGTATATTGCGCATAGATATATATCACAAATGACCAAAATTTCATTCGTGGGATATGGGCAAATTGTACGTGGTGGCTGTGTGACATAGCCTGCAAAGACTCTGACGTAAATGAGAGGCACTGCTGACTTGTGACATCATCCTTTTATTTCTGTTGAAAGTTTTTCGCGATTCCAACCCCCTCCCCGGGATGCATAGAAGCTAATGATATATGTAGAGAGAATGGTTGTTTGGCAATGTCAAATGCAGGACTTTAGTTATGGTAGCATTTCAAAGAAGTACAGTTTGGGGTGTTGAGTTTTATTGACATCTAGCAAAATAGTTCGTTTATTTGGAATCTATGTGTATTTCAGATCTTTTGTTTTCATTTATTATTTGAATTGCAGCTTATTTCTGATCATTAAAAACTAGGAAATGACTGCAGAGGGGTGGTTTTTATTTTTGTTTTGTTCTTTTTTAGCTCACCTGAACCGAAGGTTCAACGTGACGCTATTCTGATCGCCTTTTATCCGCTGTCTGTCCGTCTGTCTGTTAACTTTTCACATTTTTCGACTTCTTCTCAAGAACCGCTAGGCCAAATTCAATCAAACTAGGTACAAATCATCCTTGGGTGAAGGGGATTCAATTTTGTTCAAATGAAGGACCAGCCCCATCAAAGGGGAGATAATCACGAAAAATGCAAAAAATAGGGTGGTGTCATTTAAAAATCTTCTCAAGAACCACTGGGCCAGAAAAGCTGAAATTCATATGAAAGCTTCCTGATATAGTGGAGATTCAAGTTTGTTCAAATCATGACCCCAGGGTACGATGAGTCACAATAGGGATCAAAGTTGTACATATGATTATATAGGGAAAAATCTTCTCAAGAACCACTGGGCCAGAAAAGCTGAAATTTATATGAAAGCTTCCTGATAATGGAGGTTCTAGTTTGTTCAAATCATGACCCCTGGGTGTACGATGGGGCCCCAATAGGGGATCAAAGTTTTACACATGATTATATAGGGAAAATCTTTTAAAATCTCTCAAGAACCACTGGGCCAGAAAAACTGAAATTTATATGAAGCTTCCCGATATAGTGGAAATTCAAGTTTGTTCAAATCATGACCTCCAGGGTACGATGGGGCCTCAATAGGGATCAAAGTTTTACATATGATTATATAGGGAAAATCTTCCCAAGAACCACTGGGCCAGAAAAGCTTTCTGATATAGTGAAGATAAAAGTTTGTTCAAATCATGACCCCCAGGGTAATGTGGGGCTACAATAAGGATCAATATTTTAGATGCAAATATCTATGGAAATTCTTTTAACATTTTCTTCATTCAACCAGACGAGTGGATATTTACCTGAAAGCTTCCCGATTTGGAGTAGATTTAATTTTGTTTAGATAATGCCCCCCCCCCCTTCCGAGGGTTGGGTGGGGCCACAATAAGGGATTAAAGTTGCTACTACTGCTCTTCTTAGTGAAGCAGTGCTCAGGTGAGCGATGTGGCCCATTGGCCTCTTGTTTTGTTTCATATGAAAGAGACCTATAGGCCTTAACAGTCACCCGAGTATCATAGCCCATACAGGGAGTCTCATATTTGCATTTTTAAGTCTCAATAAGGAGTCATTCATTCACATGTTATCATCTTTCAAAATATGCCTATGATCCCTATTCAAATACACAAGAAGATTAAAGGGTGTTGTTAACTATTCAAGAATTTTAAATGGAAACCAGTGAGCTTGACCGTTGACAAATTTTTAACTACATATTTGATGGAGGACATTTTTGACCCATGGGTAGTCTGGTGACTCTATGTGGAAAGTATAACGCTCTAGAGTCTGAAAACCATATTGCTACTTTAATGTCAAGTACTTTACCTTTGGACCTCAAATTCAGTGGGGAACATCTTCATCCCATGGGTAATCCACATGTATGATATGGTGACTAGGTAAAAAGAATAATGCTCTAGAGCACAGAAACCATATTGCTACTCTGATGTCTAGTGTGTTAGACCTTTTGATCCCATATTGGAGAGGGAACACCATATGCATGATATGGTGCTCTTGCTGGAAAGGCTAACTCTACAGAGCCTGGAAACCATTGCATCTACAAATGGACAGACAGACAACCTAATTCCAGTATTCCCCAACCCCTACTTGTTGCAAGGGGTATAATGCTATGATGATAGGCACCCAGATCATTCCAAATATTCATTTAGTTTCAAATTAATATGAATAGCATTAAAGAAAATGTTTACAAACAAGCATTCTGAGAGTATTGCATAGCAATACATAGTCCCCTACCGATTACACAAATTATTGGACCGCAACAATATTCTAATTTCATTATGTAGGTTATATCATGTACTTATGGTAAAGGGGAATATTGGTGAGCCAGGATAGGGCAAGGGCTATAACTTAGTGAAAATGATTTCACGGTAGATCAAATCCAAATTCGAACTTGATCGTAACTTGGTATGGCAAAGGAATGTACCAAATATCAAATGATATATCTGCAAGCAGTGAGGAAAAAAAAGCGGAAAACTTTATGAAATTTTCTAAGTCCAAGGGCCATAACTCAGTGAATATGAATCGATCGAAACCAAACTCGAAATTGATCTGTAACTTGGTATGGCAAGGCATGTATCAAATGAATATCTGCAAGCAGTGAGAAAAAAAGTGCAGGAAAAACCAACACAAAAGAAGAAAGCTATAGTCACCTCCAGTTACAAACTATGTATCAAATTCGGCCCCACCCTGTGGGTCAGAACCCTTACCCTAGGGATCTACAAATTTGGTAGAGGCCCTCCTGCTTTACATCAATATTGATTTAGTTTTTCTTGGACATGTGCAGTTGTAATAAAGATTTTTGAAAATTGGCCACTTTTTGCCCCACCCCTAAGGCCCCTGGGGTGAAAAGTCCTGAAATTTACATTTTACGTCTCCCTTGTCCAAAAGATGCTTCATACCCAATCGGAAAAGAATTGGAATTATATTAGCTATCAAGAAGCAAAGAAAAATGTTAACACATTTAATCACTGACCATTTTGGCCCCACCCTAATACCTAAACACCTACCCCTAGGATCATGAAATTTACAGTTATGATAAAAGACTCCCTGCTCACTCCAAATATCCATTTACTTTCAAATTAACATCAATAGCATTAACAAAGATGCTTTATCAAATGTTTTACATATAAATCCTTTAAAAGAACCACTGATCCAGAAAAGCTGAAATTTAAATGAAAGCTTCCTGATACATGTATAGTGGAGATTCAAATTTGTTCAAATCATGACCCCCGGCAGTATGGTGGGGCCACAATAGGGGATCAAAGTTTTACATGTGTGTAACGCATAGCGGTCACCCATCCAGGTGCTGACCACACTCGCCATTGCTTAACTTGAGAGCCACTCTACCACATCGCCAGAAAAGCTTGCTAGCGAGGCACTAGTATAAGTTCCCTTTATACTGTCCGCTACACTTACCCCTGCTCAGGGAAGCTTCGTTCCGAAGCTTAGCATGGGTCCTCTCTGAATGTTTGGCACCTGTTCAGCAACGGCACCCAGTTCCCTTTATACTGTTCGCTACATGCGTATATATATGGAAAATCTTTGAAAATCTTCTCAAGAACCATTGAACCAGAGAAGAAATTATTATTTACCTAAAAGTTCCCTAATGTTGAATAGATCCAAATTTGGCCACACACAGTTGAACTCCGATATCTCGAACACTGATATCTTGAATACCATGGTTATGTCTAACTGATTTGGAGGTCCCAACCACCTATTTTCTTAGTATTTTTAGTATCTCGAATTCGCGGATATCTCAAACTTTTTTCTTGGTCCCATCAAGTTCGAGAAAACGAGGTTCGACTGTATATGATTTTTATATTTTATTTCGCTCACCACTGAGTGACCTTGGCTCTGGTTCAGGAGTGGTGATTTAAAAAAGAATTTTCATCAATCTATTCCTGTGAAAATATTCACCCCATATTGGTGCAAAAAGGATCACAACATAACTGAAAATAAATTCATTTAACACAGGTATACCTCAACACCTATATGGCCCACAACACCCTGCTGTTCTGGTAAAGTCAAAGGTCACAATGAAAGCTCTTGCTTGGTCCTTCTTCATTTGAACAAACATGAATCCCCTTCATCCAAGAATGATTTGTACCAAGTTTGCTTGAAATTGACCCAGTGGTTCTGGAGAAGAACATTTTCCTTTTTATCAACATGTATAACCCCCCAACCCCCAGGGGTCATGATTTGAACAAACTCTTTATCCCACAATATCAGGAAGCTTCCATATAAATTTCAGCTTTTCTGGCCCAGTGGTTCTTTAGAAGAAGATTTGCAATTGGTCTTCATCCGTCGTCGTCCCGTGCGTCGTCCGTCAACAATTGAACATTTTAACTCTTCTTGATAACCACCAGTCCAATTCTTTTCAAATTTGGTATTATGAAGCATCTTTGGGACAAGGGGCACATAAATTGTAAATTTCAGGTCTCTTGCACCCCTGAGGCCTTGGGGGCGGGGCAAAAAGTGGCCAATTTTCAAAAATCTTCTTTACAAACACACATGTCTGAGAGAAACCAAATGCATAGTGATGTAGAGCAGGAAAACCTTTGCCAAAATTGTAAATTTGGTGGTCCCTGGGGTAGGGTTCTGACCCCAGGGCGGGGCCAAATTTGGTACATAATGTCTGCTAACAATTGAACATTTTTAACTTCTTCTTGATAACCACCAGTCTCAATACTTTTCAAATTTAGTATGAAGTATCTTTGGGACAAGGGGCACATAAATTGTAACTTTCAAATCTCTTGCACCCTTGGGGGCGGGGCAAAAACTGCCCAAAGTGACCAATTTTCAAAAATCTTCTTCTTTACAACCGCACATGTCTGAGAGAAACCAAATGCATAGTGATGTAGAGCAGGAAGGCCTTTACCAAAATTGTAAATTTGGTGGTCCCTGGGTAGGGGTTCTGACCCAGGGCGGGGCCAAATTTGGTACATAATGTCTGTTAACAATTGAACATTTTTAACTTCTTCTGATAACCACCAGTCCAATTCTTCAAATTTGGTATTATGAAGCATCTTTGGGACAAGGGGCACATAAATTGTAAATTTCAGGTCTCTTGCACCCCTGAGGCCTTTGGGCGGGGCAAAAACTGCCCAAAAATGGCCAATTTTCAAAAATCTTCTTCTTTACAACCACACATGTCTGAGAGAAACCAAATGCATAGTGATGTAGAGCAGGAAGGCCTTTACCAAAATTGTAAATTTGGTGGTCCCTGGGTAGGGGTTCTGACCCCAGGGCGGGGCCAAATTTGGTACATAATGTCTGTTAACAATTGAACATTTTTAACTTCTTGATAACCACCAGTCCAATTCTGTTCAAAATTTGGTATTATGAAACATCTTTGGACAAGGGGCACATAAATTGTAAATTTCAGGTCTCTTGCACCCCTGGGGCCTTGGGGGCGGGCAAAAACTGCCCAAAAGTGACCAATTTTCAAAAATCTTCTTCTCTATACATACATTATATAATATATATATATATAATATATATATAATATATATATATATATATATATATAATATATATATTATATATTATATTATATATATATAATAATATATATATACTAGTGTGTATATATATATATATAAATGTGTGTGTGGTGTGTTGTGTTAGAACTTTGATTCCCTATTGTTGCCCCATTGTACCCCTGGAGGTCATGATTTGAACAAACTTGAATTTCCACTATATCAGAAAGCTTTCATGTGAATTTCAGCTTTTCTGGTCCAGTGGTTCTCGAGAAGATTTTTAAAGAGTTTCCCTATATATCACATGTAAAACTTTGATCCCCTATTTTTGCCCCGTCGTACCTCCGGGGTCATGATTTAAACAAACTTGAATCTCCTCTATATCAGGACGATCAAATTTCAGCTTTTCTGGCCAAGTGCTTAAGTAGAACATTTTTAAATGACATCACCGTATTTATACATTTTCAATATTGTCTCCCCTTTAATGGGGGCCTTGTCCTTCATTTGAACAAACTTGCATCCACTTCACCAAAGGATGATTTGTACCAAGTTTGACTGAAATTGGCCCAGTGGTTCTGGAAAAGGGGTCGAAAATGTGAAAAGTTTACGGACAGACAGACAGACAGACAATGGACAACAGACGATCAGAGAAGCCCACTAGCTTGAACATTCGATTCAGGTGAGCTAAAAGGAAATTTAAATTTGGTATCTAGTAAATGATGGGCGTGATTAACCGACTTTGTGAATTACGTGATATCTATCATGCAATTATACAAAGTGCCCGTTTAATTAATGTAGTAACTATTAAAAGTCGCTCACCATAGGCTGGGTTGTCTGATCTCTAGTGATAGAGAGTTAGTTTAACAATGAAATCACTTATTTGAAGCGAGTGGCAGTGTCACCTAAGTGCACATTACTTGATACAGCCGGCCGAAGCCGAGTGCTTAATCCCAGACAAGAATTATGAAGGACTGCTCCGAGATTCAGTGGAGGCGTCAGTCCAAATATCTAGCCGAGCTGGATCTCAACCGAGATTAAGGTGCGAGTTAAACAAAAGCATGTTCGAACTGGTTGATTGCTCGTCGATGACCAATTTACCTTGGCCGTTGCGTATATTACCTGGACTACGTTACAACTTAAAGATTTATTTGTGCATTTTGAGGTTTCGATGAATATTTTCAATTTCAAGATTGTCTGGGTGCATGTTCATCCCCCCCCCCTCTTTTAAAATGAAAATGCTAAAACCCCTCAGCTTCCGGGGGCTTTGCTCCCTAGATCCCCTATTAGGGCCCTTCCTGGCTCCCACTAGACGCCTAACGCGCCCCCCAGAACCAATGAAAATGCTAAAAAATCTCAGCTTCCGGGGGGCTTTGTCCCCTGGACCCCTTACCAGGGCCCGTTCTAGACCCGCTGGGGGCCTAAAGCGACCCCTAGACCCAATAAAAATGCTGAAACTCCTCAGCTTCCGGGGCGGACCCCTACCAGGACCAGTCCTTGGCCAGCTGGGACCTAATGCGACCCCCAGACCCTTTGCCAATCCCTGGTTCCGGCCCTGTTGTGTTGCTAAAATGTCGCCACACGTGTGTCTGCAAAGTAAATTATCAGATTCCATCCAAAAATATGACACGCAATATTCATACCCATTGTTCTATAAAGATGTGTTATATAGTTCATTTTTAGTAAGATATCTAAAATAAATTTATAAGGTATCTCATATAATTTGCCGTTTATAAGATATCTCATAACTTATATAAGACGTTCTTTCTACCTATATGTAGGAAAAGAATAACGAACAGTGATCAATCTCGTAAGTCCTAAATAGAATACAAAAACAAGAGTTGGATAATCACGGACCCCTGGACACACCAGAGGTGGGATCAGGTGCCTAGGAGGAGTAAGCATCCCCGTTTGACCGGTCACACCCGCCGTGAGCCCATAGTCTTGATCAGGTAACGGAACTGTCCGTAGTCAATTCAGTGTGTGAAAAACGGCTTAACAATAGGCTCATTGAAACACATCAGACAGCATTTGACTCAATATCTCATATAAACTTTGGGAGAAAATGCATCGAACCAGACCGGGATTCGAACCCAGGTCCCCTGAATCTCCAGTCAGGTGCTCTACCAGCTGAACTACCGGCGGTCGAAGCTGGCTGACCGCTACACTTTCTAAAAAATAGAAGATATCTTACAGCTTTATCCCCCCCCCTTCCTTTTGACCCCTCTGTTTGATATCAATCAAACTTGCTAAAGGGGTTGCTCTTATGAATTAAATGATTCCTATTGATCTTCAATTCACGTGGTCAAGGGTATGGCCTTGACCGCTAGTCTTAACCCCAGCGCTCAATATCCGTTGACCCCTTTGCTTGACATCAACCAACTTGCTACAGGGATGCTTAGAGATTTTAAAAATGTTCCCTGTTGATTTTCATGTCACAAGATCAAGTTCAAACCGCTGGTCTTAATCCCAATTTGTTGTCTGCTCAATATCTTTTTACCCCTTTACTTGATAACTACCAAACTTGGTACGGGGGGGGGGGGTCGTCCTTAGAAAGTAGATGGTCCCTATCGATTTTCAGGTCACATGACCAAAGGTCAAGGTCAATCCCCATGTATTGTACGCGCATTATCTTTTGACCTCTTTGCTTGATAGTCACCAAACGTGGCACAGGGTTACACCTTCGAAGGTAGACGATCCCTATGTATTGATTTTCGGGTCACATGACCAAAGGTCAAACCGCTGGTCTTAACCCCATGTTGTTGTCCGCTCAATATATTTTGACCCCTGTTTCAAAGGGGAGGTCTTTAAGATGGCATTAGTCACCTTGGTCACCCTATCCAGTAGCATGTAAATCAATCCAGAGCAAAAACCGCCATATTATTAGTTGAATACCAAAAAAAATAAAAAATCACATCAGAACCGGTCAGCAGAGGATGCTTACTCCTCCATGGCACCTGATCCTGCCTTCGCTTGTGTCGGAGGTCCGTGTTGCTCTACACTCGACTTTGTATATATATGTTTTGGGGACTATGATTACGTTTATAAACACATTGTTAACTTCGCCAATTCTTACCTTAACACCAAAATGAAAAGGCGAAGAAGACAAGCAGTGACAAATCTCGTAAGTCTGAAACAGAATACAAAATTAGTATTGGGTAAACACGGACCTCTGCATACACAAAAGGTGGGATCAGATGCGTAGGAAGAGTAAGCATCCCCTGTCAACCGGTCGCACCCGCCGCGTACCCATTGTCTTGATCAGGTAAACTGAGTATAATCCGTAGTCAAAATCAGTGTATACATGGTATAAAGAACGACTAAATAACAATTGGTATAAAACACGACCGTTGGGTGTGAGCGGTCGGCGGAGGATGCTTGCTTGCTCCTCCATGACACCTGATCCTGCC
>CAJDSM010013409.1:9864-28806 GCA_903981925.1 Ostrea lurida | reverse complement strand
TTACATATGATTATATAGGAAAATCTTTAAATATCTTAAATTCTTCTCAAGAACCACTGGGACAGAAAAGCTCGAATTTATATGAAAGCTTCCTGATATAGTGGAAATTCAAGTTTGTTCAAATCATGACCCCCGAGGGTACAATGAGGCCATAAAAGGGGATCAAAGTTATACATATGATTATAGGAAAATCTTTTAAAAATCTTCTTCAACAAGAACCACTGGCCCAGAAACTGAAATTTAATATGAAAATCTTACTATATAGTGGAGAATTCAGTTTAGTTCAAATCAGACCCCGGGGGTATGGATGGGGCCCCAGTAGGGGATCAAAAGTTTTACATATAAATCATATACGTACCAATTTTTATGCACCAGATGGCATTTCGACAAATTATGTCTCTTCAGTGATGCTCAAACCGAAATGTTGGAAATCCGAAACATGAAAGTAAAACTTTATAAAAGTGATCAATATAGTGCCAAAGATGGGGCCAAAACCTTCGAAGGATAAGAGCTATGCCTGAGGGAGAAATCCTTAATTTTGATATGAATTTCAATTTTACCACTGCATATTAAATACATATCCGTATTTCAAGCTAGTAACTAGTACATAGCAACTGGGGCTGTAGAGACCCTCGGGATAACAGTCCACAGCAGAGGCCTCTACCAGGGGTCATAATATAAATCATATATACGTACCAAATTTTATACACCAGATGCCGCATTTCGACAAATGATTAAGATTATGATTATTTAGGGAAATTCTTTTAAAATCTTCTTCATTGAACCAGACGAGTAGATATTAACCTGAAAGCTTCCTGATAAGGAGTAGATTTAAGTTTGTTTAAATAATGCCTCCCCCCTCCGAGGGTTGGGTGGGGCCACCATACAGGATTAAAGTAGCTACTACTACTCTTCTTAGTGAAGCAGTGCTCAGGTGAGCGATGTGGCCCATGGGCCTCTTGTTTCTAGTTGGGCAAGTAATGAATTTGAGTGTAGATCTAATTATGATCTATGTTTCCAGTCACTTAATTCGATCATTATCAGCTTTTAAAGTGAACTTCAGATTACCGATTAACACTCTTGAACATCAAACTTTAATTGCACAATTATTATGGTGGTCCCAAAGTTGGTCATTTATTACAAATACTGTCAGTCCTACATATCCCTTCCTGGAAAATTTGCACTAGATATTCAACTTAACTCAAGTGTTTGCACTCAGTCTGGAACAACATATCCAGAAGTCTTCCTGCACGTACATGCATGTATACTAAATGTAACCAGTAGGGAGAAAATGCTATGGACCAAACAGGGATTTGAACCTGGGCCCCCTGAATCTCTAGTCAGGTGTTCTACCAACTGAGCTATCTAGCCACTGGAGATCGAACCCGGCTGACCACTACACTAATATTATCTATGAAATTTTCATCACAAATTAGTATAGCTAAATAAAATAATTAAAATAAACCAATCGAAAATCAATTTTATTCTATCTACTCATCAATAAGATTCACATAAAAAAAAAACAATACACACAAACAATTTCATAAACATGTTCTTAATCGGAAACAGAGTAACGCACATAAAAATAGGTACAAATTTGGCTTGTGTACATGTCATCATTTCACTGGCATCATCACACACACGAACGTCATAATTTCACTTGCATTGTCACACTAACAAGCATGCTTTACATAATATATTCTGGATTGTATTGCCCTGGAACTAGAAGTCGATATCACAGTAAATTCATTGCATGGCATATTTTTATATAATCATAATTTTCCATAAAATACTATTTTTGATGTCGTTGCATTTACATGAAATCTTGGAATGTGTTTATCCTATTGAATGTATTGTGTTATGATTTTGGTGCACACAGAAATTTCACAAATTAAAGCTGAACGAGTCCCAAAGCCACATATTTTGTATAAGATTTAAAGACTATACTGTTGCTAAGGACTCTTAAAATAATGAGGAATGTGTTGTCATGGAAACCAATCAATAGATGGCTGTTGTACACTCTGGTATTAGAGAGAGAGATAAATTGTATTTAAAGCTGATAAACTAAAAGTCTTAGTCATCTAAAACTAAAACATGTACAATACTCTATGTACCGGTATATCTAGTGTCTTTTCTAAAATTGGAAATATTCACCCCCCTTAATCATGCAAAATGTACATGTATTACTACTAGTGGGATTTGAAGTCACACAGAGTGTGTTTGAGACCACTTTTATGAGTACAAAATCTTGCACATTATCTAAAATACCGAGTACGCATTACGAGAACTGGTTCGAAGTGCCAGAGCTCATTACCTCTGAAGGTAGTGTGGTTGAAGAACGAGAGTGTTCAAGCGTATGTACTCGTGATTCTCAACTTTAAGAACGGTGACCTTCAACCTATTCATGAAGTCAGTATTACATGTACAAAATCAGTGCTGTAATACTGGTTATATGTCATAATGGGATGGGAACTAGACAACATTCGCTAGTCAAAATATACAAACTGCTGAAATACATGTACACTGAAAAGAATTAGCATGCACATATAGTCTAATATTTCCCCTATCCTACAGGAATCCAGCGGGGCAACAAACAAATCAACATAGGTCACCCAGATGTCTGAACTTCATGTATACTAAAAGTCAAGGTCCTACACAATATTGTATAATTATACGTAGATGTCCAGGACCTGAGAATTATCTCATGATGACCGACCTCGAGAACATCAGGTATAGGTACTTCTGTTGTCAGTGAGACAAACAATGGTGAATGCACAACAGCAGAAATACCTATGACCTTTGACTTGGAAATCGATAAAGGTCATCTACTAGTAAAAACCATCCTGACTATAAAATTAACTGACTACCAGATTAAGGATTCTTTGCTGATCCATTGGACAACATCTCATCTATTGACTGATTGGCAGGTCGACATTTGCTGATAGCAAAGGGAAAACATGGCCCCCTTCTGCCACAGAGGGTTTAAAACATGGCCCTCTTCTGCCACAGAGGGTGTAAGATTTTCTATTGGACTTGATCCTACAGAAAGGAATACTACAAGGAATACATGTATGTTGGGAATCGAATAAATGCCTTGAGCAAGAACCTATAACTCACAAACATGTAAATTATATATGCATGGGGTTCCATGTTTTTTTTTTTGCATTGTGCATAAAGCACTCAACATCATTTCTTCAGTATGTCAGTTTTACATGTATCACTACAATTTGTGAGGTTTATAGATTAGATATACACATAGTGTATAGTCATCTGAACTGGCAGCTTTGTACAACTTTCTAAAAATCAGTTTCTTATCAAAACGTGACGGAGCTTAAAATAAACAAACGTTCCTCTTCTTTTTTGATCCACCGCAGAAGTTTGTTAATAGCTGCTATGGCGACAGGTTTCGTAACTAGGGGTCCGAATACGGCATACAATTCAAATCCCTGTGTTAACTGCAACATACAGAATTAGGGTGAGAAATACAGTAAAATACGCTTAGTATAATGAAAACAGTTACAGTGAAATCATGCTTACAGCAAAGTGACTTTTATTACCCTACGAGAGTAAAGTAATTCAAAAGTTATTGGATATAATGAAGCTTGGTTATTATGACATTTTTTTTCTGGCTTCGGAGGTTTGTTATCTATAACTGTGTTTTACTGTATTTTGGGCACACTACACAAAACTGTAATATTATAATATCTTATGAGAGAATCTATAAAGTATGCAAGTGGGCATGATGTGAATTTTGTGGGGCTAAAATTTTACGATTTTTGTTGTTTGGTATTTCACGATGGTTTAGATTTGGTTGGTGAATAAACCCCTTTGTATCAATTAACTCATACCCCAAATACTTTAAATAGCACTTCGCGACAGTTTTATTTTCCTGATCGTCAATCACAAATATAACGAAAATAAAACCCTTGCGAATATTTCCTTAATTAACAGTATAATACTATATGAAAATATCCACACCCTTCAAACCTCAACCAAGTATCTCTTAATTTCCTCATAACATTTATTAGGAGTTATACTCCGTTATCGATATTAGAAATAATTCCATCATATCTATAATTCCAAACTCTATCATTCTGCTTTACTTCTCCCGAAATTCAATCACTACTTGTCAGTTGTACATTATACTATATTACTATATTCATTAAATTTTATAAAAATCAACTACATTGTACAGTAGAACATCGTTATCTCAAACTCCATGGGACCATGAAAAAAGTTCGAGATATTTGTGGATTTCAGATATTGAGGGTAAAAATACTAAGGTGGTTGGGACCTCCAAATCAATTGGACATAACTATGGTATTCGAGATATCAGTGTTTGCGATATCGAAGTTCAACTGTATCTGAATTCAAAAGGCATTCCTCCTATCAAATTAAATTCCTAAACAGAGTTGAAACAACAAGTTAACACCCACCCATCCTAGTAGTGTCTCGTGTTGCCCGACGTGATAGAGGATTTTCAGGGGCCGGTCCGTCATGTGGATTCTGTGATGGAGGTATAGGTAGAGACCGAACAGCCTCTCCTGTTCCTCGGCCTTCAGATACGGCGCCTCAATCTCAGGACTTGTGAACTGGGCAGTGGACCGCGACTTGTACAGGAAGTGCCGGAGGTCCGATATCCCACACTGCCGAATGCTATAGCTGGCGCCGGCCACGGAATCGCTGATCGCCTTGAGACCATTGTATCTGTTTAATCTCTGGAATTCCAAATTTGTACAGTTACTTTCCTGTAATTCTTTTTTTAATTCATCAATAATATGCTTAACTGGAAATAGGTACAATATTTACACCCCCCCCCCCCATATGAATAATCTATACATACATGTATTACAAAGAACACAAATATATGAATACTGTAAAGGGCTTTAATTTTGCGGGGCTAAAATTTCGTGATTTTTATCTTTTAGCATTTTGCGATGGTTTTAAATTTCGCGGATAGTGAATATTCAAAGCAAGAATCATATACCCAATTACAAAGAACAGCACTTCGCGATGGTTTTATTTTCGTGATAGTTCATATAATCACGAATATAGCGAAAATAAAACCCATGCGAATATTTCCCCCTTTACAGTAAATGTTTTAAAAAGTTTAACAATTTCTAAATCGATAGATGTCCCATTGACAGAAAAACATGATGGCCCTTAATAACTGTACAGAGAACGGGGCCCCTGTTTACCTCCAGTATCTTGCCCTTGCAGTCTGACAGGGTGAAGAACGACTCCCGGTCCACAGACAGGAGGAGGAGACAGGTCTGACATCCCTCATCCAGGTAAGATATGTGGGCCTGAAGGTAACCACTACAAACAAGAGGCAATTATTTACTTATTAATAATCTTTTTATATCTAATGTTATTAGAATATTGGTAACAGAGAACTCTATACACGACTCATGCAACAGAAATCTAGGCAGATAAAAGAAAAGAATTGTGATATTTAACAGTCTAGAAATGAATTATTCACAAAAGAAATTTATTATCTCACTTTATCTTCAGTGATTGAAATCATGTAATTAAGACATTCTGAAAACACAGAAACCTACTGACCTAGATAACACAAAAACCTACTGACCTACATACAGTCCCTGAAACGGTCTACTTTACCATTTTTCTGTGCGGTCACCATGCGTTTGGTAAAGAACGTTTCAGAGACTGTAACACAGAACACTACTGACCTGGATAACACAGAAACCTACTTGGCTACTGACCCAGATAACACAAAAACCTACTGACCTGGATAACACAGAAACCTACTGACCTGGAATCAAACTTGGGAAGACATATTGGTATCCACGATTCTGCAGCCTTGAAGGACTCTGAGGAGTTGATTAGATTGATGATTAAATGTAGGTCCATTGGATGAAGATAATATTTCTTCATTCGAACCAGCGTCACAAGCTGATTGTCGGCCAAAATCAATGCAAACACCAAATCCTGAAAATGATCAGCATCTTAAATTAAGGTTTAAAATGAGACCAATTATATACAAATACAAGTATATTTCAAAAGTAATATCTTATAAGTTTTAAGATTTACTGATACTTGCTAGCATTTCATAACTTACAGTCACATTCATTTTGTATATATACAGTATCATATGTACCTGTTATGCACATTATCAATACACACTATCAATGTCTTATATATGCTGTCAAAGCATATTTTACATATTGGTACATGATCCACCTATTCACTGAATGTGGGAAATATAACACATAAAGTAAAAAGTGCATCGTGACATCATATTTAGCATCAGTGTTTTGAAGGAGACCTAACGGTTTTCAACAACAAGAGCAAATATGGGTTATATGTTTTATATGGAATTTATGTAAGATTATATATACATTAAATCAACCTTCAGAATGTTGTAGGAATAACAAAGTAAATGTTCATAAACAGCATTATTATATGATTGAATTATTCCTAGCTCTCTGATTGGCTGAGATCCAACAAAATAGAAGTCAATAATTCCTCATATTCACCTCCACATGACCCTCCAGGTGAATATTAGGATTTATTGACTTCTACTATTTTGGATCTCAGCCAACTTGCCGCGATCGATTGACTCACCTCCTAAGCTCCTTACAATTAAAACAAAGAACAATCTTGAAGGCTTCTTTTAATCGTTTAATCAAACGATGACTTTTTACTTTAAATTAGTAAAATATTCACCTTGCCCTTCGGGCTTCGTGAATATTATACTTTTCAGGTGTCTAAATCATCATATTGACCTCAAAACCAGCAATAATTGTATAACATTAACTTACTTTGACTCTGGCTTGCTGCACTACACTCTGTGCGATCTGGTCCCTGACTTGATTTTCCAGCGGTAAACATCTCACAGCTCCGAGTAAAAAACTGGCATCCGTATCGAACATGTTCAGCATGTTGTCTAGGAATTTCTCGGCCCCACTCAATAGTCTTCTGAGGTCGTAATTCCGCCTCTGTTTGAATATTTTATTTAACGTTGTATGCGTGAGAACACTAAGGATCTGGTTGTATAGATACGACAGCTGGTGAAGAATTTGATGTGGGGAGTCCTGACTACTACACACGCCCACTAAGATCAGGTGATCTCGCACGAGGAACACAAATTTGTGATCGCCAGCGATGACACATCGGATATTGTCTTTGTTTGAATCATGAACAAATGAGACTAAAGCTTGGAGAAGTCCCATGATAGTGACAAGTTTGTCTTCATTTCCATACCTAAAAACAGTAGAAAGACTAATCATAACAGTATAATAGAAACAGTAAAGATACTGATAAAAGTATAAAATAAAAACAGTAGAAAGACTGATAACAGTTTAATATACTGCAAAGAGGGAAATATTCACGGAACAATAAACCATCACAAAGTGCTGTTTTTCAAAAGTACTTGGGGGTATGGTTCTAGCTCAGTTTATTTACTATCCCGAAATTTAAACCATCATGAAATACCAAAAGATAAAATCATGAAATTTTAGCCCCTGCAAAATTAAAGCCCTTACAGTAAACGTTTTGATCCCAAAAGAAAAAATATTACTAATACAGTAAAATTTATGCAATCTGACAAGCATTCAATTCAATTTAATTAAAAAATTATTTGTTGGAATACACAGATTTGGAATAAAGAATGGGAAAAACAATGAAAATGAGAATGAAAATGTCATATTCAGTCACTGTACTATTATCAAAATTTTAAACATATGTTATACAATAATGCACTGCATCAAAGTCAAAGATCGATCGAGTTCAAAGATTTTATGGTAATTAATAACTGATTATAATTATAATTACTATATTATTATATATTCTAATGTTTTGTAACATTTATTTGATTGGCTAATGCACTAAGATTTGAGATGGTTAAACGATCGTTAACATGATTGGAAGCTTTTGATTGTGATTTGTATGTCACAATGCTGTGACGCACAAAACATAACGTCAAGCATAAACAATTTCATATTAACAAAATATCAAAACAAATGTAAACATCAAGCAAAATTGCATTAGAATGGGAATAACTATCTTCTCATTTGTGATTTGCGACCGTTAATGCTGATTTAACGTTGCAAACATCCGTTTCAAACTGTAAGATCTAGGGCTGTGGTATCGGGTGAAAATTTCGTATCGCGATATATTGCGTTATTTTCAATGTACTGCGATATGTATTGCAATATTGTTCAAAATAGAATATTAGCAATCTTTTCTCTCATTTCATTGATTTTAAAATTGATTTCTATGCAGAATATACGAAAAATAAGAAACAAGACTTGGTTGCTAACTCCATTGCTATATTCGAACTAGAAAACTCTACCTTGTGTGTTCTAAGAATATCACAGAAATGTTTCACCTATATCAAACGTAACATTTAATGTGAGGAACCTCCAGTTTGAACATAAATTCCTAGCTAGAACATTTTCGCCGATATACCGGTATTGCAAAAACGTATCGCAATACGATATTTTTATTAAACGAATCGCAATATATCGGAATACGGTATTATCGCACAGCCCTAGTAAGATCTATGGAGAGCAACCTCTCAAGTAAACAAAGCCTATTCATCATTTTTTATTTTGGATCAATTTCAAACTTGAAGTTCTTTCATTTGTGAAAAAAAAAAAAATGCTTCAAAGACAGAAATGGCCGGGTTGCTGTAAATTTATATGTTCGGTATAACAGGAAGTAGAGTGTCGGACAGGTATGAAAATTGAATCCCACGATATGGGATGGATATCAAAGTCATGAGGCTATGATAATTAATTGCTGAGTTAAAGTGTTACGAAAATTTGCACTATTAAGAATAACACTGGAAAATATTCTAAGTCGTAAACAGAAGTAGGTGTCGGACAGGTCTAAAATCGGATCCCACGATATGGGACCAACCCGCTGATGATGGATATCAAAGGTCATGAGGTTACGATAATTAATTGCCGAGTAAAGTGTTACGAGAAATTTGCGCATTAAGAATACACTTGAAAATATTCTAAGTCGGTAAACAGAAGTAGTGTCGACAGGTCTGAAATCGGATCCACAATATGGGACCACCCGCTGATGATGGATATCAAAGGTCATGAGGCTACGATAATAATTGCTGAGTAAAGTGTTACAGAAATTATTTCCCCGCCCGGCCATTCACCATTTTATTAAGCTGGTTTGCACTCGTGCAACCCGGCAAAAAATCAATCATTATATGTTAGCTTACCAGTAGACTGCATTATGTGCTATTCATTGCAATTTCTTTTTCTGTTTTGGACAAATATAATATTCTACTATCTTAATTTCTGTGCAAACAAGAGGTTATATTCATATTTGGTCTTCTTTCCCCAGAGCCAAGAAAGACCGACCCTCGTTCCACAGAAATTACAACTATCCCAACACTTCCTGACAATCAAATGCTGACACTATACACCACCTTGAATAAACAGGTTTGCCCGATTCACTCAGGATGAAGATGTGCTTTTTCTTCTGCCTCCATTCTGCGGTTCTGTGTCTCGTCCAACTCTTCTGGGAATTTCCTGAGGTGTCAAGGTCATTTTATCCATATCAGCACTAACCTGCAGAACAGATCATAAGTGTACGGAAACACTGATTATATTTTGACGGAACAAAACAGTAGTTAATGGCTGCACTGCATATCAACAACCAATTGTCAGCCATTATGAAAGCACTGCTATCATACATTTATGTTACTGTTCATCAGTGGAAATTTTCATTACATAAAATTTTACATAATACAGATTATAATGATGAGTTTGAGTCTCTTAGACACCATTAAAAATGTCTGGATTGTCAAAGGTTTTTGTTTCTTACATGTGTTAAACACAGGGGTGCAATTAAAAAAAACATCTGCTAGAGGCTAGTCATCTTCGCGAGCCAAGTGTCCGATTCGCTTACTCTAATTCTACCCCTTGGCTGATTTAGTCGCGACTGAATTGCCATCTAATGGACGATGCGAGTTATCGCTCTTGACGTAAACACTCGATGAACAATTGTTTGTTGTTGTTTTTTATTAGGTGTACATACTTGTTGCGAGCTTATATCCCCTTTATCTTTCGGGCTAAATCGCGTATTAAAACTTGCCTTTCTGATCTTAATGATTCTACTTTGGTTTTTATGTCATGCTCAATCAGGTATGAATAACGCAATTTGATTGGATGCCTTGGGAAGTCAAAGCACAGCTTAAACTCGACTAAATCTGCCAAGGGGTAGATTAGAGTAAGCAAATCGGACCTTGGCTCTGCGAAGATGGAGGCTAGTGCAGTAACAATGTTACTACATGTAGCCCAAGATCATCAGTTACTAGCCCATGAACGAAATTAAAATGACATTAATATAATAACACACCTAAAAATAGAGTTGATACACTGAAATTGAAATACATTTGTTGTCATTTGTTAAACAATTAAATTGTTGCCAGTGTGAATAACTTTGTTTACTTCTGATTATATGATAGCATTTTATATTTCTACATGAAATGTGAACAAACCTTTAGTTAAAAAATCAAAATGTTATAAAAATTTTCCAGGGCCTTTATATTTTGCAAATTTTTGGTTTACAGACTTGCAAAGCACGTTACTTTTCTTCACCCAAGTAATACAGTCATGCAGTCTTGTCCACTATATCTAAGTTAGCTATTTAGCTTACGTTTTTCTTTTGTAATTGTTAAGTGAGATTTAGAATGTATAAATTCCAATCAATGTCATTTATTACGATGGTTTTGATTGGATAAAATTTAAAATCGGATAAGAACATAGATAAAAATCCTTAAAAGAATACAAAATTGCGGAGAGAACAAACAGGAGACATTGATATTTCTCCATTTTGCCATCAATGCACAATGCATATACCTTGACCTTGACTTGTATTGGCAATTATTAATTCAAACATGAAGATGGTTGACGTAATATATAAACAATAATTTAGCTTTTCACTTTTGCCTTTGTGTTATTAGCCCGACAGGCTTATGCAGCATTGATTTTTGCTTGCCTGGCTTCCAAAATCAGTAGCCCGGGCAATGGTAATTGCACACCCCTGAAACAAATGACCTGAGTTTAGGAAACAGACATGAGACAAAGTGCTCCCCAAAGCATCAGATATGTGTGCAATGGATATTAGGTTTATTGGTGAATTAGATAGTTACATCGTATACTATAATTATTGATATGGGCCTAATGGTCTAGAATAATAGGTGGGAATGACCGTTCAATAGAGAGAAGTACATAGAATCTGAATGTGGCTATATGTACTTTGATGAAATATTGCCTTGTTTAATAATAAATAACTTGTGAAACAAATATTGAATAGGCCCAATCACAAACAATATGTTCCTCCTACTGAAAAATTCTCAGTAGAAACATCATTAGTAACAAAAACAAAAATTCATACACAGGCCAACGAGCTGAGCGAGTGCAAATGCACCTAGATATATACTTCAGACAAAAGTAAAAACATGCAAATCATGTTAACTGTAATTACACATGCCATATATACTCACCTGTTCGTTTTCTGACCGCACCTCCTCTCCGCCCGATATCTTCATCGTGGATGACAGATTTTACCATCGTCTGTGAGCTTTGGCGAACAATTCATGGATCACTCCGCTTGGCGTGGATGTCATATTCCTCCAGCGCCTCGTAATCGACGTTTATGAATGTTCCTCGGTGCCTGTGGTCCAATTTCGGGCTCTATTGAAGTCGCTTTGCTCTGATTCTGAGGTAGAAACATGTTCCGCCTCTCTGTTCTCTGCCATTTTTTGACCCATCGATTTTTACCTCCGCACACAGGAGATCTACTTTCACTCGTGTGATAGAATGGCGCCAAAACGAGAGGAGGAGAACGCAAGTTTGCCAGCAAGCTATGATGAATGATGACAAGTTTAGGACTTCAGGTTCAATTCATTTCTGTATTATTTAGAGAGAGCAGGAAACAAGAACAAGCTTCGTTTACTATGTCAAGGCATGACATATCCTCAATAACATATAATATATACTGGGTAACAGTAAGTTGAGTAACATACTAGTAGGCTAGCTACCGGCTACCACACATGAGTACTTTACAAAGACCTTCAATATCCCATTCAAAGTGAAAATGACAGTATCCAATAAATAAATATTGAATAAAATATTTAGATGCGGTAACTTTTGAACAGATGCGGCGGTGCATGCCTGAGAAACTAAAAATTAATTTTTTTTTTCCTAAAGTTGCACACATGTCCAAATTATATAGTCTTAGTTTACAGATACTATAGTAAAATAAAACTTTAATATGATCACAGAGATGGCGAAACGCACTGGACTGCCGGCAAAATCTGTAGTAGTTTTTCTGAATGTCCGATAAATTTCAAAAAATACCGGACACAATGTCCCGTAAATTTTGAAGACAAAAGTTAAATAAAATGCTCTTTCCCCTCCAAAATTACCATGTCGTGTAGTTTTGACTGCAGGACACAATGTCCGCCAGATTTTTGCGTGCTTTCGCATCTCTGTGATCATGCCTTTATTTTATTGTTAAATACAGTTGAACTTTGATATCTCAAACTCTGAATCTCGAATACCATGGTTATGGAGGTCTCAACCACCTATTTTCTTATAAATATTTTACCCTCGATATCTTGAATTCACAGATATCTCGAACTTTTTTCTTGGTCCCATCAAATTCGAAGATAACGAGGTTCGACTGTATATGAAGAATAATCTTAAAGCAGATTAGTGATTTAGTAATGCACTACGATTTTATTTTTGTGTGTTGTAGGGTTCCCAGAGTACCTGCTCTTTGTAGTGTAAGGAAAGACCTCCGAGATCAGCAAAACATTCAGAATGGGAGATGGTGGAGAGGATGTACAGGCCCAGCATGCCTACCTCTGTGAAACTGCGACGCTTTACCAGCCATTACTTCTGTAAGACCTGTCCGGCCAGATGTGCGAGCCTTCTAAAGTCCAGCACCTGCAACGCAAAAATCTCCAGCAGTCACCAATCACGCATTACAAGGAAATGTCCCGAGAGTAGAGGATACGGGTTTTGTCGTGTTTCATCCGGAGGCGAAGTATGAAATCTTTGTAGGCTTTGTGAAAGTCCGCGGTGTGTGCGAGGTCTCACTAATATCACAATGGTCATTCCTTTGGCACGAGATTTCCGAAGTGTTATGAACAGTTGAAAACAGCATGTACAAGACTTGAAATATTGGACGACATTATATTACGCCGAGCTATGTTTCTGATCAATGAAAGCCAGTGAAGCATTTTGCATCAACTGGAGCAAAGAATCGATGACATGAAAATGAAAATGAAAGATCATTTCCAAAAGCGTGAAGACATGTCAAAAAAATTCTCATGGAATAAAGCAAATTAGAATTGAGGCAATGATGTATATGAAGGATCCAGATGCAATCTTCGTCTTCAAGAAAGAAAACGAGCAGACTGACGGGACTTGAAATCGGACATGGAAGAGTTTTACTGGGACTCGGATGACATGGTCGAGTTACTAAAGTTCAGACAGGACAACTCCATCTTCAACGAAATGTATAGAATACCTAATTCCTGTTCTTGCAAGAATCCAGAATTTTTGCCTGGGAAGATTGATACTTATCAGTTGTTAGATCAGTTTGGAGCATGTACCTCTCCACTGTTGCAAATAAAGAAAGGACACACAGTTCCCTGTAAACACAGGATAAATTCAGAGAGCACCACAAAGAGAAGACTAATGAAGGCCGCCAAAAAGACTGGTACAGTTAAAATTGACACCAAAAATAACATTTCGGCATTCTGCGTAGGTGATGGTAAATTCTGGGTGGTGGACGATGCCAATAAGTTGTCTCAATATGATGACAGCGGAAAAGCACTATTTTCTCTGAAAATTCCTAAAGATATGGGTCTGGCATCGGGGTTGGCCATTCTGCGTACAGGAAATGTGCTGTTCAGCAGTTATGAAAACAAGAATATCGTCCAGGCTTTCCCGACCTCGGCAAAGGTGAGGGTAGAGATTATCGCAGAGTGGCATCCAACGGATTTGTATGTCTGCAGAAATGACGACATTCTCGTGAGTCAAGTGTCGCACCCACGGGACGAAGAGTACGCGACTCAGCGAGGACTTGGTTCACCAAGTATTTCCAGAAGCTGGGACCGTCCTGCTGAAGATAACTTCTGACGGAAACCGTGAGCTCTTTTCACGACCATGCTTCATTGCTGAAAATGTTAACATGGACATCTGCGTTTCAGACGCTGTCAAGCGGAGAGTCATAGTTCTCAACTGGGAAGGGAAGAAAAAGTTTGCGTACAGGGGGACAGCACAGAAATTTGACCCGAATCAGCTTAGTACGGACAGTTTAGGAAATATTGTCGTAGCGGACAGTGCCAACAGATGTATTCATCTGCTCAGTAAAGACGGCATATTCTTGTCGGTCATTGTTACCAAACTGAATGAAGCTCACAGGCTTGGCTTAGATGGGGAGGACAGACTGTACGAGCTTGGATGGATGTCAAAGAGGATGAAAGTCTACAAATACCTGGAGAAATCAAAGAAATAAATCTTGGGAGGATCAAAAGAAATAGTAGTGTTGGGAGGGGTCAAAGAAATAGATATGTGTGGGGAGGGGTCAAAGAATAATATGTGTGGGGAGTGGGGTAAAAGAATAGCATATGGTTTGGGGAGTGGGCGTCAAGAAATAGATATGTGGGGAGCATCAAAAGAAAAAGATATATGTGGGGAGCATCAAAAGAAATAGATGTGTGTGGAGGGAGGATCAAAAGAAATAGATATATGTGGGGAGGATCAAAAGAAATAGATATGTTGGGAGGTGGGATCAAAAGAAATAGATCTGTGTGGGGAATCAAAAGAAATAAATCTGTGGGGAGGATCATAAGAAATAGATATGTGTGTGGTGGAGTCTGGAGGATCATAAGAAATAGATATGTGGGGAGGGGGGATCAAAAGAAATAGATATGTGTGGGGGATCTTTGGGGAGGATCATGAGACATAGTGGAGTCTGGAGGATCACGAAATTGAAGAATTAAATCAATGAATAGAGTATGGAAGATCATTTACTCACAGTCAAATGTTATATTATTTGAAAAGAACAGCCATATTCTACTTGTATAAATGTACACTAAAGAAGAAATTAGTGGTGCTATTGGTAAAACACTGATGTCCATGTATTCACATTGCTTATTGACAAGGACAAGAAGAAAATTATGTACCCTAAAAATTGTGTGTTGCATGCTATATTCATGATGTATGGCATCAGTTTCCTGTAGCTACAGTTTAACTCTTGATCGAGTCCTCTTTGCCTTCTGTCTCTAGAATTTTTATGCTTTGCTATTGCTGCAGTACACTTTGGAAGATATTTTTTTTTTGGTGAAATATGGTTTAATACAAATGTCAGAGATTTTTGTATTGAATTTGCATGGTTATCTGATTTTGGTGTGTAGTTGTATATAGGAAACAACTTGAAGGATTTTTTATCAAGTTTTTTTCTAAGTGTTTTTTTTCCCCCATTAATTAAGATTACAGATACATGTATGGATTTTGTTATGTATTTGTAACTATTTGTATATTGAAGAGTTACAGATGAAGTTTAAATTGTTGTTATCACTTGATGTGTTACATATATTAGCAAGGGCTGTATTGATTTCAGGTTAGCAAATTATACTGAAAGGTGAATATGTGATGAGTTAATTACAAATCACAATTGTCATATGTCCGGATCCATGTGAAATTGGCAAAGTAATGAAATGGCTTTTCATCTTTAGAACTTTTTTACTGGGGGAGGGGGATTCGTTTGTTACTTGTTGTGTATTCTCTAGTCCTAGATATATAGAAATCTTAATTTATCTGATTTATTTGTATTCCCGTTATTTTTATTTCATTGCATGGCAGTTGAGCTCCTATCGATTTTTGTTTTGGAATAAATATTCTAAATTTAATTCCTTGTGCGAGTTACTTGTACTGGAGAGGCTATAGGTAGGCCGAAATAACTAAGTAAGCTTTGTTTCCATTCCTATTGTAATAATATTGGATTTAGTTTCATTGGTACAGTAATGTCTGTTGCTTTATTCATGTCTGTTATGTCAAGCAGAAACTTCAGGCGTGTACCTAATTCTTTGCCATCCTCACAATGTCGGGGGCCCTGGCCCTGAGTCCACTTCTTTGCTAGCCACTCTAGATCATGTCGCAACTTTTGATTCATTTTTATACACCCGCCGAAGACGGGACATATTATGGTGCGGTGTCATCCGTCTGTCTGTCCGGGCTTTGTAGGCTGATCCGTAAGCTCCAGGATCGTACAACTTGGTACAATTGATCACCATGATGAAAGGAAGATGCCTATTGTTTTTCACGGTCGTAGGACTAAGTGTCACTTAGTAGGAAAACGTTATAGAGAGGATACAGACCGAACCATTAGCTTCAGGATCTTACAACTTGGTACAATTGATCACCATGATGAAAGGAAGATGCCTATTGTTTTTCACGGTCGTAGGACTAAGTGTCACTTAGTAGGAAAACGTTATAGAGAGGATACAGACCGAACCATTAGCTTCAGGATCTTACAACTTGGTACAATTGATCACCATGATGAAAGGAAGATGCCTATTGTTTTTCAAGGTCACTGTCAAAGCTATAAAGAAAACCTTGTAGGCATAACAGATCAAACTGTATTTGGGCAAGGACCATCAGACTTGATACCTATGCACCTTTGAAGGATACATATTGTTTCTCAATTAGCATTTTAATTTGAATTAGCATTTAAAGGACAGTACTAACTCTACTGAAATATGAACCCCACTAAAATCTGTACGGGCGTATTATGCTAGTTGGCGTTGCGCGTTACCTCTTACAGAGTTGTGCCCCTTTATTTGAATCTTGGTTACAAGGAGGGTACATAATTTGTCAATCTTACTCTTCCCACAATTTTCTAGTGAGGATCTCCTTATTTTGGAGAGATCTGTGTGGGTATTTAAAATGTGCATGTGGCAATGATTGTGATTTTCTTTGGTTTCTAAGAAAATTACAGGTTATTTGTTGCCAACAGTGAGGACTGTTTTGAAGATTTTTTACAAGTTGAGCACATGCTTTGTCATTTAACTTCTCTTGTACTTTTCAAGCTAGGGAACATACTCTTGTACATAGAACAATATCTAAACACACTGATCTACTATAAATTGTAGAGTATTGGATCCCTGGGTTGGAACTATGTGAACATTCAACAAGAAATGATTAAAGTTCAAGGCTATCCAATAAGTCATGAGAGGAAAATATTCACAAGCTATTTTGTACCTGCCTCCACCTCTCTTCGATCCAATATAATTTTCATGAAAATAATTTGATCCTCATTCTTTAACGATATGCACATCTGCAAATGGCAATGAAGCATTGTGCCAAGTTTCAAGTCTATTCGTTTTGCAATACAGAAGGGGTATATTTTATCAACATCTGCACTGATATTAGATATTTGTGTGGGTAGACATGACCAAAACATTGTCCAACCTTGCTTGTTATCGTGACCTTTATACTGTAATGTCGCTATACATCAAATTCTTAGGGTCAGATATAACAGGAATCAAACAAATGGAGCATTTTTGTTTATTTCTGTAAAAAAAAAATTTAAATTACATCAGACTTACAGAGAATACATTATAATCCTGTGAAACAACTTTTCGTGAACACGATTATTCAGAAATTGCACTGAAAAAAAAAAACAATATCAAGTTATTCCTTAAAAAAATTCTTTAAATATATTAATGCAAGATGTCCTCCTGAGGTACACGTGTATTATTGACAATGTACCTAAACTTTACAAAATCTGTTGATGTACATGAATGGGTTTCACAAGTTCAACACAATACATCAGATTGTAGTCATGGACGTGTGTTAAAATGTACCTATTTTTTCCATCCCTGATATGTCTGTAGGAAATGTATGTAATAAATCGGGGTAAACTCAAACTTAAACATAAAAAAAGAAAAAACAGTCAAGCAAAATACCATTGACCTAGGGGAGAAGGCACTAACCAATGAACACAAGAAATAAATCTTTGATAAAAATTTTAAATTACAGTAAGTTGTAGAAGGATTTTAAAAGACCAACATGTACCGCAGTTATGAAATCCTGTTGTGAGCAATTTTTTTTTTCTTTTTCCAACAAGCAAAATTTATTTTATCCCTTATCTAATAACAATTTTCAAACAACTTCAATATTTCACCAATGTTCACCAGCACCAGACACAAGTGTTCGAGTAACTGATGATTGCTTCGAGATTTTCATTCTGTCATTTCTTTCCGGATTTCTTAATGCCTCCTGATGCTGTGAAAAAAAAAAAATTATATAAATGTAAAAAGAAAAGTTGGATTATAGATGACCAAGAGCATTTAAACAGCTTAATCAGATTTAGATGAAGTTAAAGGACTGGCAGTATCCTGATTGTTTCCTGCTGAAGTTCTTAGTACATGTACATACTTGCCAACATTTCTGAGTGACAAAGCGAAATAGCAGGGGTGAGGGTTGCGTCTCCCCTGCCATCAATTTTTTACCCTCAAATTTTCATTGAAAACGCAAACATGTTTGTGAAACACATAAATGCCCATTCCACATGCCAGTGGAAGGGGCTTCTCGCAAGGATTATATGTGAAATATGAAAGAAGTTATGGCCAATATTGAATATAGGTCTAATTCAACAGGTCAAAAATTTTGGTACCAATCGAAAGGTCTTGTTATAAGGAACATGCATATGCAATATCAAAGCCCTAATACTTACCTTAAAGTTTCAAGATAGTACTNACTTCTATTATGCCTTCTGGGGCCCAAAATTGCAATAAACTTATCTTATCTTATAAATTATGTTAAAAAATAAAAAGCATATTCCTATTGAAAGTATCTCAAAATCTGTNATTCAAAAGTTATGGCCAAAGTATTTTTTTTATAAAGTAGGTCAAATTTTAAGGTCAAGAGA
>CAJDSM010013408.1:16666-28071 GCA_903981925.1 Ostrea lurida | reverse complement strand
GTGCTGGCAGCAATCAATGAAATGCCTAAATTTTGTTATTGTATACATATGTCCTCTGACACCAATAAGTAAGTTTTGAAGTGTTCAATTTTCAGAGTTGAAACGAATGTTTGAATATTTGTTAATGAATGGTATTAAATTGCAAATTTTTACATGGAAATTTGATACTATAATATTCCCTCCTGTGTCTGATATGAATATATTTAGTTAATACAACACTGTGAACTGTAGCATTCTGAATTGAATAATTTTTTCGTGATGGAAAAGAAAAATTATCTGTGGAAGAATTTCTCTCTTATGACCAATCACAAATCTTTTTACAACACTTGGGCCCGCTTCCCTTGTATGTAAAGGCACAAAATTAAATATGATCAATCATCAAAAAGGGAAACATCTCCCAGCCTCGTAGTATAAATCATTAGTTATACATTGTGGAAAAACAAAAGATCTGTATTAATGTTCAGTCAGATATCACAGACTTTAAATATGTATTGAACCGTTGATGTAGAAAAATCTTACCAAAATGGCCAACGATTTTTGCAGTTATTCCCCTTACACTGGATATTGGTAGTGTGCTTTAATATCATTTCACATATTAACAAACAAAGTGTAGGAAAGCTCGCAACATTATATTCTTTATCATGCGAAGTTTCTCCATTTTTACGGATAACTCTTTAAAATGAAATTGGGGGGAGGGCGGGTGCTACAGCTGTGTTTGATGTTTAGTATCTGTCTTAAGTACGTGATAAAAAATTATTTTAAATACTGAGAGCATTTCAAAAGTAACATTCACTTCCCCCGCCCCCCCCCCCCCAAAAAACAAAACAAACCATTCACACACATACGCTTGCTAGCACCAAAAAAAACAACAACAAAAATCCAACCCCAGATACTGTAAAATTATGATTTTCTTTGGGATTTCATTTCATGGGTAAATATAAATCCATGATGAATTTTTGCACCTAAAAGGAATTATGTATATAAATAAATTATGAATTAATGAAAATTCTTGACATTCAAAGTAAAAAAAAAAGTTGTAAGCTCTTAACCCTAAATTGTAGGTGGAAGGGGGCAATGGTTGATCCTGCGGTTTGATTCATCAGTTCAATTTTATTGTTCAGCACTATTCAGAAAATAAGGAGTCATCCTATAGATCAAATTTACCAATACTGCTTGTAATAATGACAGGAGAAGTGCGTTGTTGAAAGGAGGGGTCCCTCTAGTAGTTGAAATTGCAAGTGTAATTTGGTGTTGAGACATGCCGCATATGTATGAATTTGGTTGTTCTGTTAACAGGGACTGGAGTGGTGCTTTTAGTCCACCTATTGTGTTCCCTGGGGGCCAACCATCCGACTCTATAGAGGATCTGTCTAGCTGTTCCTTATCACCACGCAAAAACATTCCTGTACAAGGTACGTTACCCACGTTATGTGGGTCTCTTCATTAGATGTTAACCAGACATTTACCTTATACACATGCATTGAAATGTGCAAACTTTGGTCGAGCCTTTATTATAAATATCACTTCATAACTTAATGGAAAATGCTATATCTCAGTGCAAAAAAGGAAGGTTGGGGAAATTGCATTTTCTCCCTTCCTGTTACATTTCTAACACCCTGGAAGGACTGAAATTCACCTGCAATTCCAGGGGCTGTCAACGGCACCAAATGTAACAGGAAGGGAGAGAATGAGAAAATAAGTGGCTGGACCGGGAATCGAACCCGGGACCCCTGCATTACTAGTCAGGTGCTCTAACCACTGAGCTATCCAGGCCAATATCCACGGTCCATATAGCCATAACTACTACATTAGCAATAACCAAAGTCAGAGTTTAATTTCAAAATGTTGATTTTCCATTAGATACAAGGTCACATGAGCAGATCTATGCACCATCTAGCTATGAGGACATGGCTGTGGAGGATGAATTAGACCTGTTGTACGACTCCTGTCTCAACTGTTACTACGATCCCAAAACCCAAAAGTATTACGAACTCATCTGAAATCTGTTACCAGGGTCCACAAACTCCGGTGTTGTGAGCTAGCGAAATCTGCTTTCTACAGGCACACCTCAACATTGTTGTCAGAATGTATTTCATCGTGGAATTCGTATACATCAGTATGTACCAGTATTTATCAGAGCCATTAGAGCAGGAGTACATTTTCTGTATATCTGACATAACGATGTTTGTCGGTAGTCAGAGCAGCCTGTCGAAGAACCAGGATTCACTCCTCCAGACCTGTGTACAAACACCGAGATAGAGATTTACAGTCATTCCTTCAGACTTGTGTACAGATATATACAGCTCTGTGGCACTGTGAATAAGGGGGCGTGGCATTATGAATAAGGGGAGTGGCACAATGAATAAAGGGGCATGTTCGAAAATTGTGATGTTGTGATCTAGTTTTCAATGAAGTCAGTGAATCCACCAGTTCACTCTGTTGTAAATGTGATCAGTAAGAATATACACAGAGAAATAGTCAAACTTGCATTTAAACATGCACCTCATTATATACCCACTGTTGTCCATCAACATAATACTATAGATAGGCCCATGGCGTATCACAAAAGGCATGGCCAACCAGCATTACTGAGTTTCATTTTGAATGAAAAATATAGATAGGTTGTGTATGAGATTTCAAGAAGTATTTCAAATATTCAGAAATTTGAGACTTGTATGAAATTCAAAAAGGTATGATAATCTATGATTTATGTTCACATTAAATGTGCATTAGCTTGTTTTGGTGGTATAGAAGTTGTATGGAACTATTCCATGTGAGGAGATGATGAATGTGTAGAATGGAGAACCTATTGAACAGTATCTGTGATCTTTTTGTTGATTTTAATGGTTGCTAAAAAACCACAACTGTATTTTATTGATGTTTAGTAATAAACATTATGAAAATATTTGAATTTTTCATCTTTCTGGTTATATTTTGTGAAGTCATTGTTTTGGGGGGGGGGGGGTAATGTTCATTGAATTTTTGCAAATTTACATCTCCGGGAACATCGACACAGTTTTAAGTACATGTATCTTTTTAAACCTAGAAAAAAATGCTACCCCAATTGCATTAGGCATCAATAGACAATATTTTATTCATTTGTTGTGCTATATTATTTTAGATAATAATTGGGTTGTTTATTTCAGGATAAAAACAATTGATTTGATACACCAGTAATTATTACTATACTATGTAAATACCAGCAGTTTCACAGTCTAATGTTATCAATGTGCAACCCAGCACAATGAGGAGTCATTACGTCAGTTTTCAGTGCAATTTTTCCAGGAGTGACCTTACCCACGGACCTATAAAATTTTGGCGACTTGTGAACTTTGCGGCTTTGCCCCCATGAACAATGATTATTTTATAGTACAAGTAATTTCTATGATGCACGGTTTCATGTGTGGATGTCTTACCGGTAGTATCCATCTACTAATTGATTTGTCTTGCTGGTCAGTCAGCGTCAAGGTTACCTATCAATGCAAGCATACAATGTTTTCATCTACAGTGTTAGGATTATGAGTAACCAATGTACGTGCCAGGGGTGTAATTGATGTACATGTATGTTTGTGTACTACATGTATGCACTTTAGGTACATATATTTTACAGGGCATGTGTATGTGGCTTAAAATTAGTCATCTGTCGTTGAACATATCTAGTAGTTGTATTATTACCATGACAGCCCATTTGGTAGAGTACATTGTAGACTTTGCTGATTTCATCTGCCAAACAAGAGCAAGATTTCTGACCTACGCCATCATCGCCATGGTTACATTAAATAGTCGTCTGGATCCAGATCGCCACTAAATTTAAATGGGGGCTTCCTAAGACCAAGATACATGTGTACCAATTTTCAAGATGATCTGACGATTAGTTTCTTGGCGGAGGTAACGGTGAATTTAAAGATAGGGTGTTCTGAAAACTCAGTGCTGGGTTACATGTAGTACTGGTTTTATGATGGATAGGAAACCTTCAATCACCTTTGGTTTACATGACACATACACTACTCCCTAAAAAGAGTGACGGAAAATTCACTTTTGGTGCGCCGATTAATAGGTGATGAGTACCGCGTGGTAGTGTTGTAGACTGGGATAGGAACAATTCTCAGTCATTAATTAGCGAGAGGCTGAGTGTTAATTGACAATTAGTTGGCAGACACACTAGCTGTTAGGAGCTATATTACACGGGTTATACCGGTCGTGACCTCAGAGCTTGAAGGTCATTGTACATTTCGTATTAGTAGTATGTACTGGTGTGTAGATACTAGATAGAGTGATGCCCGAAGTGGTTGCTAATTTTGATAGACTTACGACACATTGACTAGTGAGAGGCCCACGTGTTAATTAAGGAGTGTCAGTAATATACGTGAACCAAGGGGTCCTACTTGTATCAGCAGTTTGTTAGAGACGTGGTGGTCAGTGCATCAATATATGTATGTAATATGAAATATTATTTATTATTCCATGTGGGAAAAATGACCAATCTGATTAAAAATCAACACCTTTGATCCGCCCACTTAGATCGCTACACTAATGTTGCAATTTAAGTGAGCGGACCCACAGGAGTTCGAAATAAAACGCATAGCTCATGGTTTGGTCAATCGAGTGAATTATATCGACTTTATTAATAAAATTTCGAACTCCTATGGCGGATTAAAGGAGCTGATTTTAATCAGATTGGATAAATGACCAATTACAAGCATGTTCTTAAAGTACCCGACATCTGTTTTGATTATGGAAGGTGCATCCGAATGCGGCACACTGAAAAAGTGCACCGTACTTCGTGTCAAAATCATTTAATGTGACGATGCAGAGGCGAATCCTAATCCAAGAGATTAGAAGGCGTGGAACTAGATCCAGCCTTACGGACGGGGTCTTACATGTAATGTTGGAAAACCGTCTTATCTTTACTGGTTTTTACCAAAAGCTTTTTCGTAGTAAAAGTGTAAAATCTAGAAGCTTTACATCGTAAAACGTGTTCATAAATTAAAAAAATTTAGCGACACAGTTTTTTTCTTCACATATTGACATGCCATTTAAAATGCAATTATTAAAGATGGCCCGCTTATACCAGGACACTTTACTTAATTTCAGCAACATACTTTGTTGGATTTGCACTTTTTGTGGAAGAAGCATCTGACTTACGCAGTGCCTGTGCATTACATAATTGTTTGCGTATGTTTATCAATACACCCCCGCTAAAAACAGTGACATCACGTGCGTCAATGTCGACTGTTTTCCTCTCTTCTTTCTATCTTAAAAAAACATTCTCAAATTGCCTTTTGAATTGTTTTCATATAGACACATAAAAAAAATAAAATTAGCATTATGATACCCACGTGGCAAAGCTTGATATACAGTACACGAAGGCAGCTGTAATTGAAATTGGCACGGTTGAATATTATCATGCCATTGAGAATTAGCCATAATGAATCTTTTCAAAAATAAAACCACGCCAGGCGAATAAATTATCTGGATCCACTATCAAAATCATCGAGTCAAGATTTTAGTAAATTTGATCTTTCTCATGGGGATGTCTAATAGAGTTTAATTTAAGGCATCCGGTTCGTATAAAAAACTACAAAATTTCTCCTTTCATTTGCATGTTTCATTGAGAAGGAATTTTTCATAACAGGAAGAGAAAGCAGAGCGAGGAAATCTGTTTTATTTTCTATCCCACTTTGCGTCAGGGATGCGCTAATCAAATCGGAACAATGGCCCAACTCCCGCTCACCTGTCGAAAGTTACACGCAACCCTTTTCACAGGATGCATACGGCTTATTGGCACACTAAGACATCGGACCCCGCCGGGAACGATAACTATAATTAGCTAGATATTTTCATTTGACAGCTGATGAGAGATGCGTCAACTTGCATCGTTGTCTTATTTTCTCTTTGACCTCATCATCAGTGTTTTGGCGGTTTATGCCATCACTTCGTCTATCGGCTGCTGCACGCTTTAACGCGCGCTTTCTGCTAGTCAATAAACGTATAAATATGACAGGAGAAGACCCTTTGCCGCAGTGTAACTGAAACCTGTTGTAGCGAGAGGACGATATTGGTTATTTTTGAAAAAAAAAAAAACCTTGCGTCAGAGACGAGTATAAGCCAAGTGGATTTATAAATTTTACTTTGAAAAAACAAACTGTTCACCCATTGTGTGATGTAGCCATAGCCTAGTTGATATTTTCTCGGGAGTTTTTCAGAAATTATCTGTCGCTATGTTTTCAGTGATAGCTTCATCTGCACGTGTCTCCTCGCCGTCAGTGTCATGCAACAAATCAGGCAAGTTTCTTTATATCATTGTATTCTATGGTTTCAGTAAGGTTTATCAAATTCTTTCTGCACCTCAGTCCTGTGTCTGTTAAATTAATTAATTAGTTAATCCGTATGGGAAACTGAAAATTTATCGATATGGTTTATAACCCTGACTTATTATGTCTTTTAAAAGGAATTTAATATGAAATCATTATTTCCCACATTTTAATTTTGATTNCTGTGTCTGTTAAATTAATTAATTAGTTAATTCGTATGGGAAACTGAAAATTTATAGATATGGTTTATAACCCTGACTTATTGTCTTTTAAAAGGAAATTAATATGAAATCTTTATTTCCCACATTTCAATTTTGATTTAAAAAAAAAATTAATTATATTTTGTTTCTTTATTTGTTTTGTTACTTGAATCAAATATGCTACACTACGTTTAGATGTTTTTATCGTTTCCGATTCTCATATCAATTTTTCTTTGGTGAATGCAAAATTTGAAATATATTTCATTAAATGGTACCTATATACAAATTAAAATGTACACTACAAGACAATTCCCCAACCAAAATATTAAAAATATATTGTCATTAGATTAAAGGACTTACGAGTCTGTATGCATGAAAATCGTCACAGATCGTAAAATAACCCTTTCATGGATTCATTACAATATAGAGAACTTCTAATTGTTAAATTTCTTGTGGGTAAAATTTAAAAAAAAAATGAACGAAAACCATTTGGAATTACAAAGGACGTCTCTTTAATAGAGCATTTTCAAAGTTTGGAATTGCAAAGATGACACTTGGTTCTGAACGTTTTTTGTGTGCCCCATCAATGTATAGTTAAAAACATATCCGCTTTTACCCTCTATTTCCTTTATCTCACCATTGCAGGACATCACCACCATCAATCTCATCAAATGAACTCAGAAATGGAGCACAACTACGAAGTCAGCACCGCCAAAAGTATCCAGGATAAGGTCAGTCCTTCTGTTTTATAGTATTCAATTTGTATAATACTGTAGCGGGCGGTACTAACTTAAGCAACCTAAGTTTTCGTAACGTATAAAGTTCCTTGTACACTGATGGAGAAAGTCTGTAAAATGGGGATAAATAGTTCTCGGTTTGTTTTCTGTAACACTTCATAGACCCTTTAACTATTTCGATGGAGGAGAAATATGCTAAGAAATAGGTAAAATATTGGATGACAATTTTCACGAAATACCTTCGAAACAACGTTTACACACCACCTGAGTGAATTGATAATCCCCTTGTAAGTTTTGAGGGAATATGATGATGTGGCAGTGCGTGTATGACATGACGTGACAGAGCGTACATGACGTGACAGTGCGTGCATGACGTGACAGTGCGTGTATCAGTCAATGGGAGTGAGCACGTGACTTTATTCTGTAGATTAAATGTGTGTTTGCTTTAAGCATTAATGAAATCCGGGATTTTTATTATAGTCCCTTAATAATTTTGGTTGTAGACTCTACGACATACTTGATATATTTCATGAATATTTGAATTCAATAGAGGGCTACCATGCAGGTCATCGTCTTTGTACCGCATACATAAGGTGTATATTGCCTCTTTGTTATGGATTTACAACCCAGGGTTAGTAGCGAACCGCCATGGAAATCGGTCCCACGTGATATTGACAATTGATTTCACCGGTCACTTAAAATCAAATGAATGGGCTGAGACCACGCGACCTTAATTGATATCAATAATTGCCATCATTCATACAAGCCACTCAGTCAATCTGTTTGCGTGCACGAGTACCATGCCTGGATGCTGGATCCATCCTCGTCTTCGGGATATCTATTTCGAAACAAAAACAAAGTTTAAGGATATCCAGTAAAAGGTTTTGATATAGCCATTTCCACTCGTAGTGTTCGGTAATCATAACAGGAGAAGGGGTNAAAACAAAGTTTAAGGATATCCAGTAAAAGGATTTGATATAGCCAATTCCAGTCGTAGTGCTCGGTAATCATAACAGGAGAAGGGGGTTCACGCACTTTATACAATAGTTTCATTACAAGTTGGATTTACTTCTTTAAATAATCATTAATTTTGTTTGGCTTTACTTGAAGCTTTACATTGGTATATATATTTCGTTTTAGTCCCTGGTATCAAGTTAACGTTGTGCTGTAGACAGATTTTACTTCATATAATTATTTGTGTGACTTAAGCATTGAATAATTTCAAGACAATTTTAGCTAGATATATTTAATATTGAATTCACAAACATCTATTGGATTTTGAATCCCGAGAATGACCAGTGCTCGTATCTACTGCTTACAAAAGATCCTTGCCCTCGGTGTGGTGCAATGACCTTGACAATATCGTGGGCATTTAGATAGAGAATGGCGAATCCTGTTGCCATCTCGTCATCATTCAATGTCTCTGTGTCAGCAGCAATGATACCATATGGCGTTGCATTACGTACTAACTGTACCGTAATTTCTCCGTACTGAGAGCCCGTATCACCACCAATATGGTGACCAGCAACTGCAATGGAGTAGGCAAACGCATACAACCCGCTAGATGGCGCAGTGAAAACCCCGCTGTAGTTGCTGTAGGCATGACCACTGTTGGTGACGATCGTATCGAAGACGAACACGTGATTATCCCCTACGTTCGTGAAGTCTTTGGATATGTAGGCGTAGAATGCCACAGGAGTCTGCTGTCCCGGGGAACCGTCAAGGAAGCGCCTTTGTATACCTGAAGAGAAAAGCTATTTCAAAATATATTTTTATTTCCGTGAAATATGCCGATTTCCTCGATTTTATCACTGAACAGTAAAATTTATTAAGTTACATCCATATTAGAACAATTTACACATCTGCATATACCATACGCCAATGCAATGAGAATAGTAACGCTATCGATGACATCGGATATCAGCAATATAAAAACCCTTGATTTTCCTTTTAGTGTTGAGTGAATTATGAAATTATAGTAATTAATCATTTTAACTTCTCTATTAAACCTGGTCTCCTGCTTTATAACCAAATTTGCATTAGGTACGTGTACCACTTATTCGGTCGCAAGAAAATTCAACATATTTGGAACATTCTATAGTCATTTTACGAAGTGTTGATAGTGTAGCCATATACATTCAATTCTAATCTTTTATGAGGTGAATGTCATTGAGATGAATATACCTTTTGGAGGTGAATGATTGTCTCTGAGCGTGTTTATAAACTGGTTCGCTTTTGATTTGGTATTTGTCATGGACGTCTGCTGCCCTGCCTGTGCCTCTTCCTCTGCTTTACGTGGTGTCCGCTCCTCGAGTGTGTCTACACGGCTCTTCAAGGCTGCAATCTCCAAATCCTGTCTTCTGATAACTTTCTTCTGCTCCTCCACAATCTCCAAAATTCTTTTCATATCCTCCTCCATTCTTTGTTTCCATTGTCTATTCTCTTCTTCAGCCTTGATGGCAACCACCGAGTAGAACAACAACGTGAACACGCACAGGTAGTACCACGGCGCCATATTGTTTTGTTCTTATCAGTGTCAGGGAAAACGTTCTACATAGAGAAGTACAATAATCACTCTCTGGTTTTGTACTTGAATTTGCAGAGTAGTATTATGAATATGTCTACAGGATGACATATAAGTTTGATTATGATGCTACCATCATTAATACAAGCCACGCTGACAATCTGTTTGCGTGCACGAGTACCATGCCTGGATGATAGATTCTTCTTCGGCTGATGGAAATATATATATTTTAAGACAGAAACAAAGTTTCAGAATACCCAGTTTGTTGTAGCCGACACCACTTGGCATACTTGGTAATGCATCATAACAAAAACAAAAGGAGTTGGCAAAGTGGTTTACCACAAGCATATTACTCTCTGTCATCGAACCTATTGGTTCCTTACGAGCTGGTTTCACGTCTTTCTTCTTTTTTTAAATGTATATTTTTGTTTGATTTTGCTTTGGATGTACATGGGTATTTCCTTTCCTTCCCTGGTATCTAATTTATGTTTTATCGTAAAAGGAATTTACTATTCATAATTGCGTATGTGGCTACCCGAGAAAAAGATTATGTACAAAACTATACGATATTTTAAACTTTGGACAATTTTAGCCAAATAGCAAATATATTTAATGTTGAATTCACAAATATCTATTGGATTTTGAATCCCGAGAATGACCAGTGTTCGTATTTGTTGCTTCGAAAAGACCCTTGCCCTTGGCCTGGTGCAGTGACCTTGACAATGTCGTAGGCATTTAGATAAAGAATGGCGAATCCTGTTGCCATCTCGTCATCAGACGCTCGTTCTGTGTCAGCAGCAATGGAACCATAAGGCGTTGCATTACGTACTAACTGTACCGAAATTTCTCCATAGTCACCATCCGTATCACCAGCAATATGATAACCAGCAACTGCAATGGAATAGGCAAACGCATACAGCCCGCTAGATGGCGCAGTAAAAATCCCGCTATAGTTGCTATAGGCATGACCACTGTTGGTGACTATTGTATCGAAGATGAACACGTGATTATCCCCTACGTGCGTGAAGTCTTTGGAGATGTAGGCGTAGAATGCTACAGGGGTCTGTTCTCCCGGGGAACCGTCAAGGAAGCGTCTTTGCAATCCTGAAGAGAAATGAGCAAATCCAAAATATATTTTTATTTCCGTGAAATACTAGTATGTTGATTCTCTTGATTTTATCATCGAACAATAAATGTTCTTTTAATAATTCATCAGTTAAGATACATTCATATGAAAACAATTTACAATCTGCATATACCACATGTCATTGCAGTGAGAATAGTAACGGTTCTTTGGATATCAGTAATATAAAACCCCTTGACTTTCCTTTAAGCGTTGAGTGAATTATGAAATTATAGTAATCAATCATTTAAATCTGGCCATGCAAGGATATGAACCCTGTTCTCCTGCTTTAGAACAAAACTTGCATGCGGTACATGTATCACTGCGACAATCTTAATAGAAATTAACATTTTTGAACATTCCACTAGTCATGAACACATTCAATTCTAATCTTTCATGAGANAACTTGCATGCGGTACATGTATCACTGCGACGATCTTAATAGAAATTAACATTTTTGATCATTTCACTAGTCATAAACACATTCAATTCTAATCATTCATGAGG
>CAJDSM010013408.1:0-13169 GCA_903981925.1 Ostrea lurida | reverse complement strand
GTTTCAGTTCGTTAAATGATTACACTGAGAAACAATGTATAGACATAAGTTACATAACCCGTAATCATATAGAAAAGCACAAAAGTATCATGATCACGTACAAAACATATAAAATGTCCCCATAATGTATGTTAGCACGAATTTTTCAAAAATTAAGCAACCAAAGTTCACTTGGGATTTTACTATGTACAGCGTTAATCATTGAATGGACGGTTGTCCAAATGCTGTATTCAAATCTTAAAAATTTCTGGAACAACAGTATAAATAGTGTTTGAATTGAGAATTCAATTTCGTTTGAGCAAGCATATACCATATTAGATGTACATGTATACAGAATAATTCTGCTGTAACCCTCCCATCTTTTTCTCTGTTAACTAACATGAACACTGATTTTGCCATATGCCTTGAATGATTTGACCACTTCATATTCGTATTATGCAAAATAGTATTATTATATTTCCATTTAATCAACCAATACGTTTCCATCATTGCTTATTCCTCGGGATAATCCCAGAAGGATTCAAATATATTGCTCACGCTTCCGTGATTTATTTTTCAATTTCTAGTAAATTATTGGTTACCCTGGGGAGATTGGGTATTACATGTCTTTGTCTAATTCAGTGGCAGAGAAATTACACGACATCACAAGATATGATGGATTACAATGCAGGCCAACACATGGAACACAAGCTCTTGCTTGCTCTATTGTGAATAACAATGGAAACACGAACCAATTATTTTATAGTTTCTGTTTGTATGTTACATTGTATGTCAGCAGCGGAATGAGTAGCCTAATAGACGAAAAGTGTCAAAAGAAGGCGAGAGAGACTACCAATATATATGTTAACGATACTTCTATCACAGCGAGCGTACTTGATGAATCACCCGCTGCATTACCAATAAATGAGAGTTCTTTGAAAATTTTCAGTAATTTTAGTAAATGCACTTGTTTATCCTCTCTACCTGATGAGACACGACGCTTGCTTGTCAGTAATAAAATGCAATATCGGTAAATTCCACAACGATTAGGGTCATCGGAACCTGGATTTTTTGAAAACTGGATTATGTCTTATTTGTGAAATATTAACCCAATAACTCTGATAAACAAGATGTGGATGTTTCAATGTTTCACAATTTAATTGATCGTCTGCTGAGATCGTGATGTGGCAAGCAAAGAAGCAGACGATAAAACAGGCAATTATATCTCTTATCTTACATTGTTTTCTATCATTACCTGCCAATACTTGTCCTTCACAATTAAAAATTCAAATTTGATGAATAGATAGATGACATATCTCTATCGTTGCTAGAAATTATGCAAGCAAAGCGGCAAAAGAGTTGTGGGGTCCTACTTGAGTAACGTCTTTAAAATCTGAACTTTAAGATACTTTCTCAGAATTATAGACTAGAATATTCTAATGGCGAAATGAAGAAAATTTTCTTACGTTGGAATCATTTGTGGCCATTCATATTTCGCGGATTGTTTTAATTTGGTAGTCAGCATTTCGCGACTTACAGATCTGAAATGACATTCCCTCCACACGCATAAACATGCATACCCAAAAAGAAAATGAATCAAAATGAGAGAGAGAGAGAGGAGAGAGAGAGAGACAAAGGAGGAGAGAGAGAGAGAGAGAGAGAGAGAAGATCGAGAGAGACGAGACGCAGAGGAGATGAGAAGACGAGAGAGGATGAGAGAGAGAGATGCAACGTTTATGTGTAATCAATGTACTTAAAGGATGTGGTTATAAAAAATCTTGTATTTTCAGGAAAGAGAGACCTTTTTGTCGTATGGAATATTCAATATGGTGGCGGGAAAAAGGACGGCAGAGCTGCTTCATAAACAACACAAACACGAACTTCACCGCCAATCCCATACAGACGTTTGTGGATTTTCAGATTTATTTCATCACAAACATTCAAACGAATCAAGCCCTAGTCCTTCTCCGAAACTACGACATCAACGTCCGACGCATGCGCATACAATAGATTTGTCAGAACATGTGATACCCGGTAAATCAAGAGGTCATCACCACCACAAAGGTTCCAAATGCGATCTCTCCAAGCCACACGACAAATACAAAAGTAAGAAATCTGACATCCTTCACCCCAGCAGCTCCATGGATTCCATATCTCACAGATCCGCTGATAGCTGCCATAAGCCGCCCAAATGATCCCTGATCAGTTTGTTTGTTTCGTGTGCCGCTGAGACAGGTGGTTAAGTCTCTACACCGTGAGCTTTACCTTAATATAAATGTTGTTTGTTTGGATCAGAAGGAGGATTTTCTAGTACTCCTGATTGCGTTACAAATACGCTTTTGCACATGACGTCTGCTATTTTTGATACCAAGCAGAATCGCAGAAGGATCCGTACTTGGGGAAATATTGCTGGGAGTTAATTTTGCGACAGACGTATCTCTTTTATACCTGTGTTTAAACGTTGTTTTTTAATGTTTATTATACTTCACATTGCCTATCACTATTTTCTTTTATCATTGAAATCAGAATCTGAATTGTAGCATCGTCTGTGTACATAGATAATTGTACATATTCATCATGGTGACCTGTTATACATGTATTATAAATTTGGCCCCAGTTGTTTAAACTAACCTTTGTTCAACTGGGTTCTGATGTTTTACCTCAATCACTGGATCACGTGACCATTGACATAATCAAAGTTTGCATTCAAAAACAGCATATAGGCGCAGAACATATACTGCATAATGCCTTACTTATAGAATAAAATTCTTCAAACATTGGTCACTACGCAATGATCACGTGGTCACATATCAAACGCTCCGCATTGCCCAGACAGCATGTTACTGAAATAGAAATTTTACGCAAACACATTAATTGATACTATGATACACTGTATTTATGTAAAGAGAGATTGTTTTTCTCAACTTATGGACTTCATTAAAAGGTTTCTATTGTATAACAAACAATCAATCTGAATGATAAAAATTTAAAAACCTGCCCAGATCATTGCAGTTTAGGTCAAAACTACTAGACGTACTTACAGCTGGTCTGGAATATGAAGTCTAAAATATTTTGTTTCAGGAATTTGTAAAGCGATGCAATTTGTGAGTTATTGAAAATGACGTATCCATTTTACACATATTGAAAACATTTCTCTGACCTTATATAACTGTATATTGTTACTGTTTGATCTATAAGCTGTATTGCTTTTGATGAATAAACTATATATAGTTATTGTAAAAAGGAATAAAAAAAACATAACCCTGCTGAGTGTGTTGTTCTAATTACTACGATTGAGAACCAATTGAAAACGAGATGACACGGAGGAATTTATAAATGAAGTATTGCCCTTACTACCGATATTTCATGTTTCTAGTTTTAAACATTTTGGCTTGCTATTGGATACATGTAATTGAATATCTAGAATGTATGTTATGTAATTTCAGAGTTTAGTCTATAGTATGTTATATAATTTTAGAAGTTTTGTTCATGATAGTAAAAACAATCGCCAACAGTAGCTCCGTGAAAAAGAGCTACTTACGGTTATACGTACACCACAGAATATAGTTCCTTTTAAAGCGAAAGATTCTTATTCCTGAGATTTGCGGAATAACTTTTATCAGAACTGCATATTAACATCATAGGTAAGTTTTGTATTCCTTGAAATATACCCATATTTTAATTGCAGATCTAGAAAGGGCACAGTTAAACATGTCATTTCTTAAAGAGGATCTAGGGTGGAGTTTGAAGTGATGTCAATTTTTTGGGAAGTGTATTTTGATATCTACATTGAAAGAGAATCAGGAAATTAAAAAGAAAAATTTGGGTTTCCATGCTTGTTTTCGAGCTACAGTGTTTTAAACATGACCTTTTTGCACTTAAAATTTACTCAAGATTTTCATTTAAAACTCCATTCGTCTGTCATCGTCGCAAACCACGGGTTATTGTTTCATTCTATTTCACAATTAGAATGAAACAATAACCCGTGGCTTTGGACTGATGAGTCTCGGTATAGTTGGGGTAATACAAAACGATAAGGAATACAAATCAATCATTACGTGAAATAGATATATAATAATATGATCTTATAATACAAATATAAAAAAGATTTAATACTTGTAATGGAAATAAATAATGACCTTTCTGCACTTGATATACGAAAAAACTCATGATATCGAATTTCAGAGTTAAAAAATACATTTTAGGAGTGATGTCAATTTCTTAAAATTCACGTAATATTCAGAGTCTTATCTCAAAATTTAAAATGGAACTTTAAAAAGTAGAGGATTTCGGTCAAATTTTAAAAATATTGGCCAAAATACTGATATTTTTTGCACAGAATTTTTAGTAAATTGAATTGGACTTTTTAAAGAATATGTATTCTGTTTGTAAAAATATCCCAACAAAATTAATAAACAACAAAATTTTAACTAGTTCCAAGTCTCATCTACTTGTATCATTAATGTTAAAACTGTAATATACAATAGGGGTATAAAAATATAGAGGTATATTGGATGAAATAGAAACTGTAAAATCATGCTTCTTGATTAATCAATCCTTCCGCCACAAAATATAGTCCCTACCAAATCCTTTCAAAATCTGAATTGACACAACATTTTTCAACTGGACAGAGTTCAGTTGTAAATAAGTAATATGTTTGCACCGATGGGATCAGCATTGAACCAGTAAATACTTAGTGATAGAGTCCTGCGCAATTGTTCTCAAAAGCTCAGCCTACAACATCCTTAAAACTAAAAATTGTCTTGCGATTAAATCACAAGATTGACACGGCTTAATTAAAGATATTTTTGAATTCATATTGAACATGGCAATGACGTATGTTCTTGTTGAAAAGAGACATTTATCAAAAATAAAATGGGTATTTTGAAATATAAAGACATTTTATTGTACGTCGATGAGGGACGTAAGATATCGTATTTTTCTCTATCTTCCTCTGTCCAAACATGTCCATCTCCCCGTCAGTACCATCCTGCAGTTGGTATTTCCCCTAAACTTTAACCTCTGTCATCGCCGTCTGTCGGAACCTGGGAACTGTCACTTCCATATTGTTGGGTTTGAAGTACTTAACTTAGTTACTCAGTGGTACATGTATATCACAATTTTGCTCGCACGTTTGCTATCATGCTTTTGAAACACGTCATCAAACACGTGACGAAGATATTGATGGTAAAAGACGCAATGATTTGAATATTTCAATGTTCAATATTCATATTTAATCAAAACACGGCCTAATCTTTGGATAACTATACTAGTACATTCATTACAATAAAAATAATTAATATTTAGATCAAATTACTTCAACTTCTATGTGATGAGTGTTCACATTCAACTTGTTGAAGATGAAATCTAGCGATATGCTACCCCCCTCCATAAATTTTCTTGGAGCGACATGGCCCTTATTGACTTCAATCGCACTGACCGTACTGTAAATGGGATAATTATTGCGGAGGTTTTAATTTCGCTATGTTCGCGGTGTGGGATTTTTCCGCGAAATTAAAACCGCAATCATTTTGCAAGTGTAACACAATACGTAATACGTTTGTCATAAAATTTAAATTTCGCGACCAATATGAAAAACCGCACCGCGAAATTAAAACCACTTAACAATATTACGAAAATAAATTGAAGTCGTTAAAGCCATTCATAGCTATGGGATCTTCACCTTTAATTTTACCAGTGTATGCTATACGTACAGCATTTCATCTTCTTGTTGATAAACATTTGTTATGGATTACTGGCATTACACCTTAATGTTGCAAGAGTGAAACCTTAATTCCAAGACTTTAGAAAAGATAGTCCAACTGTGGTAGGTATACCTTGTGTTAATTTGTTTTGGGTGAATGAAGTACATTTGATTTAATTTTCTCTGTTTTATCTATTTTATAAAAAGAAGATGAAAACAATTCCCTTTGCTAGAAATCACATATGATATAAAAACATCAAGAACATGGAATATCATTAAGGTATGCATGTACAAGTACACAAATACTCCTTTGGTCTTCATGTGTCTTGCAGAGCCGAGTACAAGTCGTGATATTGTGTGTATGTACATTTGTAATCCTCGGTTCCTGAACTATCCTACCTATCACAATTATACACGTGTAGTTATACAATAGCCCTATTACTGTATGTTTATATAAATCCGCGCGCTCTCGCTGGCGTCTGTGCTCAAACAAAGATGGATAGCTTACATCACCTACACTTATAGAATTACATGTCTACACCGCATGACGCTCCTTCAAAGCGCACGAGAAACTTTTATTCCTGAAATCGGATTCTTCGTTCTGGAATGGTAAAACGGAGACGAAATTTAAGTTATGGAAAGGACTGAATACATGCATAAAAAATACCCGCTGATATGTATATCATGTTGGTTTCAATAATTAAAAATACAGAAGTTCAAATGAGTATCATAATTGTATGCTTGTTCACAACACTTCATTAATATTGACCTCTGAGGAACTATAGACGATTTAATGACTCGTCTTTCTGCTTGGAATGGCATGATTTCAATTTCAAACAGGCATTGCAGTTTTTTAAATGTTGCACGCTGATCCTCTTTGGATGAAACACTCTGAAATACCAGTGTGTCATCTTAAAAGCGTTTTCATTCCTGCAAATCTCGCCATTAATTGACGCGCCAGAAACACGGGGCGTACGCTTAAATTTGATTGTTTTTTCAAACTACATTGAGCATGTCTTGATGTACCTACTCAGAATACTGTGTCAGTTCAAGCATGTTGGAATGTAATTGTTCAGATCTACCTGTGTCTATACTTAAAATTACGTGTTGTATAATCTTTCTCGTCAGGTATTTTGGAATGTTAACATTAAAAAGAATTTTGCAAACTCGATATAATATAATACAAACTCATGTTGAATGGTGTTTGTTTGATTGTATAATATGCTGGTAAACTAACCTATTAGAGACTAGGGAGTTTGTCGGGGAGGGGCATGAGTCGAGAAAGTTCGTTACCGTTAAATTATGGTGAAAAGGCAAAGATAACGAACAGTGCTCAATCTCGTAAGTTCCAAATAGAATACAAAACAAGAATTGGGCAAACACGGACCCCTGGACACACCAGAGGTGGGATCGGTACGTGCCTATGAGGAGTAAGCATATCCTGTTGACCGGTCACACCCGCTGTGAGCCCATTGTCTTGGTCAAGTAAATAGAGCAATCCGTAGTCAAAATCAGTGTAGGTTTTGAATTAAAGTGCATGTAGTTTATGGCATTTTCTTTACTTCAATAAATAACATAAGCTCGATTACAATGTTGTGTATCTTTCCATATTTTGACAAGCTCGAACTAGCTGGGTTAAAGGCATATACATGTAGAAGTTGATTGCACGACTTATTTGTCAGCCAGGGATACGTTGTGATACTATAAATAGCTCAAGCCACCTACAAAGATTCATCTCCGGTCAATCGAAATTTCCCAACCAATGCCTTACTGGTAATAGAACTGTTTTCAGGTAATCGCTTTAGCCAAATATACATCAAAATGCCATGGATTTTCCTTTCTTACTAAATCATTAGTAACCTTCAGGGAATTGGCACAAAGTTCGCTTTTCCTGTGTCTATACACATTAAAGGGTTTATCTGATATCGTCCATTTGAAACACCAGAAAAATAAATGTGAAAGTTGATCAAATAATACATATTGTATTACTCTAGTCTCTTTACCCAGCTTTGAATTAGTTACTGCTTGCTACTTCGATCTTAATGCTACACGAATATGAATATAATGGGCAATTTCTGGACAAAATCGTCTTTAGGGAGTGCTCGGATAAGAGTTCCACAATGACAGGTCTTTTGTTCCGGTTGCTCCAGATGTTGTTTATTTTTCTCCTGTGTATTTTGGACAGACTGTGCTTATCTATTATCACTCAAATGGAAACTTCCAGTAAAGCAGCAAAATCCTTTCTGTTAGACGACATCTGGGAAACTGTGGGGCTTTTTTGTGAATGAATGAAATTCCAAGTTATTTCTACATGTATTTTAATTGTGCTACATGTACTATATATGTATATGGAGTTCCGATTTTTGTTTCGTCGGACAGTTTCTTTTACGGTTTCTAAAAATGAATTGGCAGTCTTGGTCAAGTATGTTGTCCTTTGTTGTTATTTTCTTTTGTTGTTGTTTTCTTTTGTTGTTGCCTTTTGTTTGTTGTTGTGTTTTGTTGCTGTCATTTGTTGTTGCCTTTTGTTGTTATTGTCGTTTGTTGTTGTCTTTTGTTGTTGTTATTTTTTGTAGTCCTTTGTTGTTGTCTTTTCTTGTCTTTTGTTGTTGTTGTCTTTTGTTTTTGTTGTCTTTTGTTTTGAGTTTTAAGCCCCTTCCAGGGTCTTTCACTAATACAGACTATTACAGAGAAGGCAATAGATTTGGGTGAAGTGACATAGATCTAAACCAAAGCGAGGCGCTGTGGACCATGCAGCAGTGAGACGTACCGTGACACGGACCTCGGTTCTACAGCTATCATCTGAAAGCCAGAAATGTTCACCCAAATTGCTGAGCGCTAACTGAAGGAACGATTGATCTTGTTTTTGCAACTGAATGATATATTTAGTTTATACATGTTTAATTATGGTATTAGTAAATGCGGGTAAAGGTGAAAGTATGAATCAAATCTGGTTCATATAACTTCAAGATGTTTTGACTTTTTGATTTCATTTGCTCATAATATGTGTACAGTTGTTACTATAATGATTGTTTACCTTGCTGAAACAGTATATTTTTAGCTACAATTTTCCAGTGAAAGAGGCGAGGGATTGAGACTTCCCATATCCCTAGATCATGCACTGCGTTCTGTCTTCAACAATGATTGGCAAATCGCTTTTATATACCTTTATTATACCTCCACTCCAAAGTAGAGGTGGCATACTGTTTTACCCTTGTCCGCCCGAAACAAATATTTTTTTTTCCAGCAATTACATATCACAGCCACTTGATATTTGATCTAGGGGTCCAATACCGCGCTTACCGAATTCAGACCTTTCGCATGTCAACTTCCTGTATAACTTTGTCAATATTTTCAGACTTAGCTTGAAATTGATATTTTCGTCGCGCTTTTCTCTGCAACTGCATATCACAGCCACTTGATACCAGTATTTGGTATATCACTTCATCTAGGGGTCTCATACCGCGCTTACCAAATTCAGACCTTCCTCTTCATTGACTTGTCAATATTTTTTAGTATTGATGTGAAAATTTTAGTCTTTGTGTGAAATAGATATTTTCGTGCCACTTTTCTCTGAAACTGCATATTACAGACACTTGATATTTGGTACATCACTACATCTAGGGGTCCCATAACGCACTTGCCGAATTCAGGCCTTTCGCATGTCAACTTCCTGTTAACTGACTTATGGTAATTGAAAATAACATTGAAAAACTTTGTTCAACAGACCATCAACTTCTCCAAAGGATGAACAAATTCTCTAAACAGTCGCTTTATTTACGTAGAGAGGGGGTATTCCCAGAGAGTGGTAACCCAGAGAATATTAATCCTTGTTTTATTTCTAAATAACAACAAAAGGCGGGGGTGTTCGGGGTGATACCCGGAAAATAAATTTCCACATCAATAATTGATGACATGGAGCGCAAAGGAAATCATATTATATTATAACTGTAATGGATAGAGAAGGCATTGGTCTATGGTTTATGATATACACGCGGGTAGTCTCCATATTGTACTCCAGTTTACCGTAATCATTTATCAAAAATTTGAGTTTGATCCATTTTGAACAGACTGATTTTTTTTTTCAATCTGTAAATTATTTCTGTTTCACGCATTACTTGATGACTGTTACTTCCGGTCTTCACTGCAGGTACGATTAGTTGTTCCGGAAATAGTGCTCCATAGACGCATGCGTAAACGGCACAAAAATTGTACATGTACGTAAGTGAACCAAGGGCACCGCCGCCATATGACTGTCTAACATTGATAAAATAATGGGTATTGTTCAGCAGACGATAATATTTCAAAAGAGTGCATTAAAGTGAATACCCATCGCTTTATGGGCAAAACATTGTTTGACATAATGCATATTGCAAACAGTTGTTTTCTATCAGCGAAAGTGAGATTGAGAGCCCTCCAAAAGAGATCCATCGTTTTAATGGGTGTAATGGGCCTGATTAAATACCTCATCAGAACTCCACAAACACCTATTCATAACAGTTGTCATCTTCCTCCCAAAAATCATTATTATGTAGCGTCTAATCTGTGTACACTCTTCAACGCTAAAGTTCTTTTTCCGGTCAAGTATCCTGAAAGCGCATCTCAATGTTATTGCAGTCAATCCGATAGATTGTCTTCTGCAAAAGGTTAAGTTATTATTTTAAAAAATATATCATATGGTTCCAGTTTTGAAATAAAATTATTTCTTCGATGCATCTCTATGGCGCGATAAGGAAAAGAACTCAGTCTACCATTGAAGGGAGAAAATAATCGTGGAATTCCATTAATGAATTGTTAATTGTTTTTTGAGCTGTTTACTACGGATGACAATTCTCCATGGCTCACATTACGTAGCCGACCACCGTGAAATTAGTTTACAGCGGACATACCATGTATTGATCCCTGAATTGTATTGATCACGTGATCAGTATTACTAAATTAGGAATGCCAGATTGATTTTTTACTATTTCCACCCGAGAGTATTGGTTTGTAATCAATTATTTTAACGTAAATATGACTCGGCTTAATTGCGGTACAACTTTATGAGCAATATTTGATTCTAATGAGTCTTAATTCATATACAAGAAGACACAAATAGGATAGATAATTTGAAAGTGACCATTCAATGTGCTTGCTGACGGTTTACATGTAGATTGATATGTACAAATTCACTGTAACAGAAACAAAATGTACATTGTCATATAAGTAAGTAAGTACATCATTTATTATAGTGACGTGTATGTAACAACATGATAATTTTAACAATTTCATTGTACTCATATGGCTGAATACAACGGCCCGGCCCAGCGGAACTATATCATGTCACTTTTGATATTTTGCAATAAAATTACGCAGCAAAGAGAAGTGGATTTAGAATGTTTTTCGATATTAGATTATATATTCGGAACAGCCACCTAATAGCTAGAATAGGCGGGGTTACATTCAGTTACATAAGAATTTTTTCGGGTGATGCAGGTATCACCGAATTTTAGACGGTAAAACTCATCAATGCGCGAAGCGCATTGATGAAAAGTTTTACCGTTCTAAAGATCTTCGGTAATAACCTGCATATTACCCGAAAAAATATAAGATTTATTTCTTATCATTAATTTTATATTACAACAACAAAACAATGTCCATTAGACTTTACTTGTTGTTCAGGTACGTGATCGAAAAATCACCTCAATTTTTTAAAAGTGTTTCCAATGAGATTCGGCGCTAAGTGATCACGTGAAATAAAATTAAATGATATTTTAGGTATCGTTCGAATAAGCAAATTCTTATACACATGTAGATGATTATCAATCAAACTATCCTTCTGATTGTTATGAAAAGTTTTATGTGGTAAATGACCATGTTACAACAGTTTTATTGTTTAATTGGATATACTCCCAATCGATCGGTATACTCCCCAATCCCAGAATGCATTGCTGAATATAGAATGGAAATTTTCTATTGTTAAAAAATAAATCTGAGTAATAACTGCGACATCACAAGGAATAATTTCTACGCAACGCAATAACAAACATACAGAAATATTAGTCAACAGTCTCATTAGTTTATGATCGGTTGCCAAAACATAATTGGTCTCCTTGAGCGTGCGATTTCACAGAAAACATATCAATTTTCATTAATGTAAAAATCGAACCGACAAAGAGCGATTTGGAGTCTCTTACGACTGGTTGAGAAATACTAAACTCTCGTTCATCATCTAAGAATTTCGTAATTCTTTGACGATTTTGAGAACCATAAAATGTCTCGGTTTGCCGAAGGAAAAGAAAACGTTGTGTGAGGGGCGATGCGGTGATAAGCTTTATTATTATATGACCTGAATCCGCGCAACACTGAAAAGCACTTTTCCTTGTAATTTGTGGAATTGTGTTGTTTTATGTTGAAGGTATGCCAACATATAGACGGCTATGTTTGTGTTCTTTGTTTTTCTTTTTCATATGGATAACAGAAATTCGTGTTATTTGACAAGATTAATTTTCGAACATGATCGATAAGATACATAATCAATATTCCAATTACAAACACGTGCGAAATGCATCATTTGTATTCAATACCAACCCCACCTACTCTAATTAAAAATAGCTTAGTTTTGTTAGTATCAATTACTGTTAATGATCGTACAAAAAATATTCGGTAAGATATCGGATCTTCGCGGAAGATTCCGACTGGCTGTGTTTTTCCTGCAAAAAAATTCCATTAACATTCACAAAAGTGAAATAGGCGCCAAACCAAGTGAAAGAACTGTAATAATTAAGAAATTGAATCTTCAAAATAAAAAAGCGCTATATCATTCCTACGAACACTTTGCATTTTTTCCATGTAAAAATTAATTGAATGTTATTGTGACTCCGCGCCCAGGTCAATCCCTAGCATGGAGTTTGGTGTAAACAAACTATTGCACTGCTACCAGGGGATGAAGTAGTACCGTTGATATTAATCTTACAATGGTTCTTTGTGGCCGCGTTAAAAAAAAAAGAATTTCCAAAGAATTTCCCCTTGGAATACATTTCTATGTTAAACTTTTATTTACCAAATTGCATCCCTACGTTAAACCTTAAAAAATTACCTGATACATTCCTATATGAATGTATTGATTTCTCCGATATATTCCTATGTCAAATTTCTATTTTCCAAAATTTTTAATTCCCCTATATAGATTCCTGTCCTTAAACTTTTCTTGCCTTTTATGGCTCCGTGCTGGTCCCGGTTGTCATGGTGTGAACAAACTCGAAACTACATGTATCACAGAATTATGGTTTTTGAGAAGAATATACACTGTAGTTTATGCTGCTACATATTTTACATATCGCCTTAAATATACATACATAGTCTGAAAACAAACAAACAAACAAACACATATCTAGGTTTTTAGTACGTATATATAGCTTTAAAAGATTTTGTTTTACAACATGTACTTGCACAAATTCATTCATAAACTTTTCATGGGCTTCAAACACCAGCGCCATGACCTAGAATA
>CAJDSM010013403.1:0-11743 GCA_903981925.1 Ostrea lurida | reverse complement strand
AGTGTTACAGGATTATCGCTGTATAAGCATCGTTTAATCGGTAACTTGTTACATGTCATTCCCACATGGTTGTTATTCCGGAAGTGGAATTTCCCATGATGCATTTTTTTTAAGATGTGAAATGATTAATTTTTTATCTGTAAACTTTGATTTGATTTCTACGAGATTAACTTTAATTATTAAGTAGTTGATTTATTTTACTTGTGTCTATTTGATGGTGAAACGTGTGCACAACTTTTCGTTGCGGTGGGACTTGTGGTATCGCGTATCGCCATTGATTGGCTGACGATCGGGTGCGCGACGCTTCTGATTGGTTAGAGTACATTGCCTCATTTCGTATGATATGACGTGTATGTAGTGAGAACCGACAGTTGCAGCATTCTTACAGTAGGCTACACCACGTATAAAGTGTGTGTTTATTATTTAGTTTTGTTTTATCATGGGTTTAAGTTTGATATTAAGTGGTGTGGGGGCGAATTTAATTCAGAGATTGAATTATACGTACCAGTATATTACTGGTTTAGGTTTTTTTAAGAGTACTGGTTAATTATTACCAGTTTAAATAAGGTCTAAGAGAGTTAGGCTTGCATTTTAAATATTTATTACTGGATAAAACACCAGTCAGAAACCACAAGTTTGTTAGTTTGTGAAACACCTGAGATTTTGTGAATATTGAACAGCATTGTTGTGTTTCTGTGTCTTGAAAATAAATTCTATCTAACATTCAATTGAGTTTGTATATGTTTGTCCAGTTAGCGCATCCGCACGTTACATATGGGTTAGAGATGCTTCAAAACATTTGTTAATTAATATATCACGATAATTGTTCTCTGTAAACCAAATGCACTCGTTTGCCTTCTAATCAAGGCCGATTATAAAAATTATGAAATAAAAACTCCTTTTAAGCTTATTATTGCTTAAAGTTCATATTGTGTAACTTTTGTACAGTCTAAAAATATAGCTGTTTTAAATTCGCCATTGATTAAGGGATAAATACGGTTCTTTAAATCATTGCGGAGGTGTCTACCCGCTAAGGTCACTATTTGTTGTGTGCGTTCCCTGTATTATCTATATGTGTGCAATGTGTCACTCCCGGTAAATCTTTTCTTCTCGAATCGATCATCTTAACCCAACAGTGCTTGCGGATCGTGTAAGACTTTGACAATGTCCCTTTGTAAGATGTGTATTGCTCGAATAAGAATGGGCTCTGCGTGAACAAAACGTTACCTATTGTCTACAGAACGAGACAAATCGTCTTGCTGGTATCTGATTTATTTTAAAGCGACCCGTTACACTCACTTAATTTCAATTCAATTTATTATTGTAGACCGCAATATAAACAAACTTTATCCCATTATTAAACTAAAAAGATTATTTTGCTATCGGCATTACTCAGACGGGGTGAACCTATACATAGGTGTGGGCTTTTCTTACTGTAAACCACAGTGCGTATTTACTTTACATAGTTGTGAAGTGCCGCAAAAGCTATTTGTACATATAACGTTCCCTGTTTCATTGACAAATGGTGAAGAGATTTGTGGAAAAGATTATTGATTGTGCAATGTAACGTAAGTTTCAAGTTCGATAACATTATAGAAATCTAAAAGGTTTTGCCGAGCTTTAAATTCCAATGATCAGATGTCCTAATTAAGAAGTTCTCTCTCTCTCTCTCTTTCTCTCTCTCTCTCTCTCTCTCTCTTCTCTCTCCCTCTCTCTCTCTCTCTCTCTCTCTCTCTCTCTGTTACTGACAGCATTACTTTTTTTTTAGTACAGGAACATGTCGAAGTTGATGTTAGATAAGGACTGTCAGCGGCTCTTTCGGGCAGGAATCCTGATTCTAAAACACGGTACAGCACTGCTACAAACGGTTCTTGATCTCGTGCTGCAGCAGAAACATATATCCCTCGGGGAACTTCTCTCTCAATATCGCCACGAGCTGTTCCACTCGTGGCAGAAGAATGGGTGCTGTTTCTGCCCTACCCACAAAGCATCGTACTTTTCTGGCTATTTGCTGAAATCACAATACGAGGACATGTTCACCCTCGTCGCTAGTCGTGAATGTCAGAACATCAAGACGTCTGTTCACGGACTTTGTAGCTGCCGATATGACGTCAGAAGTGACGTCTACAGCAGGAGTCTGGATATCATCGTCTTGTCTATGCTCCTATTGAATTTAGATGTGTTCCGTCTCGATGATGACGTCAAAGATGCGATATCGGAACTTCGCAGACTTAGAAACGAAGTCATCTCTAAGGCAACAGTGATCAGTCTTTCAGAGGCGGATTTTATTTTATTGTGGAATAGAGCAGTTCCTTCAGTGACAAAAATAGCACACGTGATATCTAACCGGCAGAGCAAACACATGTCTGAAATCATACGGGCTCTTAGAGACGATCCTCTCCATCTTTATTCAGCTATGGTTGTCATTACGACAATACGTCATGGAAACCAAAGAGAAATGTCCCTTTTGAAGGTTATTTTTTCTTTAAATATGTTTTACAGTTAAACCGGTATGATTTTTAAGATCAAGCGAATTGACGAGTATTTTCTTTCAGGATTTGGAACATGTACGGGACATTTTTAACAGCAAGCGTCAGGGCGAGCTCTTACCAATGCTAGACATGGGGTTGGAGGTGGTTTGTTCCACATTTGGTCAGTCCGATCCTGCTCTGAAGGTACACAACATTCCTTTATATGGCGACATTCCCTGTTTTATTGTCTTTGATCTATTTATAAATTGTAACGTAGTTATTTGATCATGAATGCGCAGCACTTGTGAACAATGCAAGTACTATACATATTATTTTACGGCTGGGAATTTCAACAGAAACAAAATTAGAATGTAAATGTAATTTAGAAATATATTTATTTCTAAAAGTACACACAGTTATGAGTTGCAACGCCAATCGACAGCATACCTTTCATGAAAAACAACATGTGATAGATCAGTTCAGTTAATTGTTTTAAAACTAAGGATCCGTATGTGCGATTTGAAATAAAAGACTACATGTATTTACATGTACATGTAAACATGAACATTTAAGCATTAACTTGGAAATACATGAGGAGACCAGACAATATTTATTAATCTTCAGAATGAATATATACAAAATTCATACGCGCTTCAAATATACCAGTATAAAGCGTTGCAGTCCACACCCTCTTGTACAGTTGAACTTCGATATCTCCAACACTGATAACTCGAATACCATGGTTATATCGAACTAATTTGGAGGTCTCAGCCACCTATTTTTCTTAGTATTTTTACCCTCGATATCTCGAATTCACGGATATCTCGAACTTTTTTCTTGGCCCAATCATGTTAGAGATAACGATGTTCGACTGTATTTTCATAATTGAAATTGATTTCTTAATGGCGTCCAGCAGTATTCGCCACTCATTATACCTGTGCTATTGATTGACAATCTAGAGTAGTAATTCAATCACCCTCCTAATTTTATAAACGCATTTGATCGCCATTTCCGTAGGAAATACAAAACTCCAAGTTCCTGTTGCATGAAGGGAAAATCACTGACCTAAACAAAAAACTCTGTAGCTCGTGGATGCGAAAGCTGTCCAATACTCGACAGTTGGTCAACGAGCAGACGGAGGTTTGGCGCGAGCAGTTGTGGGCCTCCGACCCCCTCAGTAAGTAGATGGTAAATAACAAAAGTCATTTATGATGAAATTATATTCCACAAACAAGTGGTATATAATTATGATGTGTTTTAGGGTTGAAAACAAGCGCAGACTTGGGATTTATATCTTGCGGGGACAACATCCACATATCTAACGATCGCCGAAGTGCAGTCTGGGAATTTGCCGAATCGGAAGGTGTGACGTTTAGTAATCGACCGATGGGACACTTAGAACATATACTCATTGACGTCACAGGAAGTGGTGAAGTAGCACTTGGTATAATAGAAAGTGACCCTGTCCTTCACAGGCAAAAGTTGTCTTCTTTTTCTACTTTTCCGGAACTGAAGACTGCAATCGTGGTGAAAACGTTTGACTCTTCCAACCGAGTAAAGATTTCCAGAGATTCTGATCAACTGCTCTTTTTCTGCGATGGTCAAAGATACGTATTAGATACAGACTATGGAAGCAAACCGTGGCTGGTGTTTTATTTGCGATTTGGAGATGTGGAAATTGAACTGCGTGAGTATAATTAATACATTAGGTGTTGAACCTTCCATTTAGGGGAAGTGTAATAGCTACATGTATATGGAGGCTTATTCCGGCTATCGGTGAAATTTTGTGACCGATACTTTATTTTTATTTCTAACAATGGCAAACTTTCGCTATTTGATGCAAATACAACCAAGGGTTTGTGTCTTTTCAATTTTAATTATCAAGATGCGTTGACTGCGTGATATTGAGCACATGTTATGTTGCTCGATCTTAGCTTCATTCAAGTTACCACTGTTCCTTCTGTATGCCTTCCCTCTACATCAGTGACGTCAGATGCATGGTACATGTTTCTCTGACACTCCCCAAGGGGTGACAAGTTAATTCTCCTTTAGACAAAGAACTTGAGAATAATCACACTGTCGCCGGAAATTGTATCGCTTGGACCAAAAACAAACTTTTTGCAGATCCCCATATTTCTGCGCACTGGCGTTTGACAGCACAGCGGCCCGCTAGCGAAATCGAGTTGAAATTCAGAACGATAACCGAAAATGTATGAAATCGAAACATTAGCGAGGTTTTAAAAATGTTATGTTTAAACTTAAAAAAAAATTTTAATATCAGAGAATAGCCTATTTCATTTGATTAACGTTATATAGGGTATAGATAGTATTTTCATAACAGCTTTGCTTGTTTTTAGATCTTCAAGGGGTGAATAGAACGGGTAATGGTTTGTTGTCTATAGATCTTGGCAGCTAAGGGTTGAACTATCTCAAGTTCTATGAATTATATATCCATAATTGTTTGGGAACGAAGCGAAAATGAAATAAAAATTTACTTGGCAGATTTTGCTTTTTAAACATGATTATGATCACTTAGTAGCAAAATAGGGATTGATGCTGCCGTGAAACATGGACTTATCACGAAGATATCCTGCTGATTTTGCCTGATTGTTTTACGTGGAAACCGCTACTTAAAGCGTAACACATTGTTTATGGCGACTGCCCGCCATTGCCAGTAACCCCCCGCAACACAACCCTCCCTTGCCTGTCAGTTTGGAACATGTGTTTGTGATTAAAAACCTGTGATCTAACAGGTACAGAGTCTGATAACATGTGGATGTTTGGATTCAAGTGCCTTAAGGCACTATTACAGTATATACGCGGACTGTACAAATGATTTGCACAAACTCTCAATTAAGCGTTACAATCAAACTAGGAAAACTATATCTCGCTCAAACAAGCTTATATAAATTCTTTTAGCCAAGAATATTTTAGATCTGTTACTGTCAAAACCTTTATTATTATGAAGTCAGGTGCAGAGTAATGTGAATCTTTCGTTGAACAGCAGGGTTATGGTGCTTTGTTGAAATATCCATTTGGCATGATACCGATTACCAGTTGAACTCGATTGTAACATATGTAGTTTTGAGGTTGGGGTAGCCACCACTCGTTGAGAACATCCTGAGGTCTAAATTCATAGCGTGTACGCATACAAACGGCTATAAAATGTCACACTCCGGTATCTGCATTTACACTTCGGTTTTGTTTATTTGATTGGTAAATTCTGTTTAAAACACATTAATGGCAAACATTTTCAAATAACAATCGAATGGCTGAAGATCTTTGATTAGCACACCCAAAAGAGACAGGCGTTGAGTGTATTAATATATCAACAGTTTCAATTGAGGGTTTGAGTCTGGAGATCAAGATGTAAGAGTCTATCGCTCTTGCCGTGGTTTCTTATTGCCGATCGTTTCGTGGATCCCAGCGATTTTGGTCACGTATTTTGACAATGTAAACGTATGGTGTGACCCACGGGTATCGGGATTTTAATCAATAAAAGATCTATAGGGTTACCATGGCTTTTGACCCATCCTCGATTCGGTCCGATGTATAGTATGATGGTGTGTATCTATATTGTAGAAACACAACATATTGATTAAGTTCCAAATTTTATTAAACGTCCGAATTATATCAACAGAATTTATAAAAAAAAACAAAAAAAAACGAGAGTTCTCAACAAGCAGAATAAGTAACATAACTTAATTTTCAAAGAATTTTAGTAGAATGATTTCTAATGCAAACTCACACGTCTCAACTTGACAGACCACCCACCTGGGTATAATTTAACAATGGCAGTAAACTAAAGAAGTTGCAACATCATGGGGGGAAAGCCTCTATGTACATTAATTTAACGGATGGTAAATTCAGAGTGAGAGATAACATAATCAAATCAAAGGAATACCAATCCAAGATCTTGACCTTTAATCGCGATAGATTAGCAGAACCACATTTCTACTGCCCCAGTGAAACAGGAAAGAGGTGTCAAAGTTGAGTATTGTGAACACGTGTGAAAATGCCTCCCTAAAGATCAAAACATCAAGTAAAACAATTGATTTTTCAATTACAAATTTGTAAAGACTTAATACAAACTACAAAGAAAAATTGATTACAATTATAAATCACAGATGCTTTTTCCATTTAAAACCCCTGTATACATATACTTAACAGCATGTACATGACCCGATTTTTAATCGGTTTCATCATCAAAATTCGGCCCGAAGAGACCTTTTCTCCGTCATTGTGGTTAGACAGGAATGATTTTCCTTCTCATCCATCGCTTATAAGAGAGAGAAGAAGAAACGAGAGAGAAGGAAAGAGAGAGAGAGAGAGAGGAGAGAGATGAGAAAGAGAAGAGGAGAGAGAGAGAAGAGAGTTTCTACTAAAATTTATATCAACTAAATTAATAAACTCAGAAAACATGTTCGGAGTGACACGAAATTTGATGTCCAGAGACGTATGCAAATTCATGAATGTAATACACTTGTTATAAAGTGTGTTTTTTTTTGTTTTTTGTTTTTTTTTCTTTTTTGTTTTTTTTTTTTTTTTTTGTGTTTTTGTTTTTTTGTTTTGGTTTTTTTTTTTTTTTTTGTTTTTTTTTTTTGTTTTTTTGTGTTTTTTATTTTTTTTATTTTTTTTTTTCTTTGTTTGTTTTTTTTTTATTTTTTTTTTTTTTTTTTTGTTTTTTTTTTTTTTTTTTTTTTTTTTTGTTTTTTTTTTTTTTTTTTTGTTTTTTTTTTTTTTTTTTTGGGGTTTTTTTTTTTTTTTGGTTTTTTCTCTCTTCCTCTACAAGTTAGGTTACCTTGTTGTGCTTTCTTTTTCATTTTCTTTTTTCTTTTCTTTTGAATATAATATCCAATCATGTTTGCAAATATGAACACAATTATATCATTATAAGGTTTATTTATGTTGTTGAATCTTATTGTTAGAATCCACACAACTAATCCACTGAAATTTTCATGACGTCCATGTGGGAGAAAACTGTGCAGGCAACAGGAGACAAAAAACGTCTGCTAAGTTGAAGCGCGGGGAATATCCCGATCGCTGTGTCGCGCTGAACAGGCGTCCTGCATTGTGCGAGGAGGTCACCGCTGTGTATTAAACAGGTGAAGCGGTTAGTGTTCGCGCCATTCCCATCCCTACCTTATTTGGGTGTAAGTGCTGACGGCACTCAAACACGGGTTCATTGCAATGACGACCTGCCTTCCTTCAGCGTCACCTGCTCGTGTTGCTTTTGAAGAATCTTCGATGAAAACATTATGTGCTGGAAAAATTCATTTATCTATTTTCTTTTAGCGGCGAGTTGCTGACATATTCGTGAGCCTCTTAGAGGAATTAATGATGATTGTTAACTTTAGCAAAAGTGAAAAAGAAAATGGGACCGTCGCTAATTTGTGTTTGAGTTGTCAGCAAACGTAGAGAGCTATAAAATCAAACGGTAGGTCCTATTTTCAAACGTGAATGTACATAAATCATATGAAAAACAAAGTGTTTATGGATTTTTTCCCCTTCACTATGACCTATAGAAATCTTTTCTTTGCAATTTTGGCAATAACATTTACTTCCAAATATAGCAAATTGCAATTCATTTGGATTTTTATCAACTCATGTCCACTTGATATACATGTATATACACGAAAAGCGGGGCACGTTAAAGACACTTTCATTGCTGTGGCTATGTGGTCATGAGCACTATGCCTCTAGCTCTGAATACCAACAACTGATGACGTCGCAATATGATCGGAAAATTATCGACGGGACGTTAATCGGCAATCCTCGTTCGGAACTCCGCGCGTGGCTCATACCTCCGGAGCGTAGCGGAGTTAGCCGAGGATTGCCGATTGGGCAATCCTCGAATGATTCAGTTACGCTTCGGCTACATTACAAAAACCTCAGATCGTAGCGGCTCGCCTAGCCGCTAGGCTAGAAATCTAGGCATCTTGAACGCACTGTATGAATAACGCTTGTTATCGCTACGTCAGGGCTAGCCTAGCATGCCGTTCAAGATCGTAGCGCTACCGAGCCCTACGTAGCCGCTACGATCTTGAACGCAGCCCAGATCATTCGGCCAACCTCGGAATATTCGTACCTCATATTGATGTAGGTTCCGAGGTTGGCCGAATGACCTCAGATGTGATTGGTATAATTATATGCACCTGATACATTTCTGCGCCGGAAGTAGCTGTGTTCTCTTTCCTACTCCGCTTCCGCTACAGACAATTTTCTCGCCGTGCTGCAGTTTGTAAATGATGACTTTGACATTCACTAACTAAAGGGAATTACTTATAATAAATTATTTGCAACTGTTTATGAACATGTTGAAATAACGGTCGCGTTATTGAAGCTGATGTTTTGAACACGTGGATTTATAACCCCAATGTGGCAACAATACGGTCACGTTCTAGGCCAGTGTGCGAGATACAAACCAAACGAGGAGTTACAAGTGGCAGGATGTATCGAGCCGTAACCAGGAATTTCCATTGGACTGCACAGGATTAAGGCGAGGAGTCTGAGGGTCGTTTTAGGCCCCCAGCGGGTCCAAAGCTGACCAGGGAGGGGGGTCCCTCCCGGAAATGGAGAGGTTTTAGCATGGCTGATCCTAGTAGGGTCCAAGGGTTTCAGCACTTTCATTTGAAGATGGAAGTGCACGTACACGTACACCCATTGCGCCCCCATTACAGCTTTGAAAACAACCAACCAACCAAATTGCACGTGTACAAAATGCCTGGGTGACCACCCTTGATCTTCATACCCTTCATAGAATCATGTTCGAGCGCACCCTAACCCCGGGCCCGTGGAGGCGTGAAAGGAAATTTTAGAATTTCCCTCTCAGTGTCAGAAAATCAAAAGATGAAAAAAATAATATGTTTGAATTTCCGGTGCAGAAAGGTCAAATATCAATAACTTATATTCACCTGCAGGTTTGCTATCAGTTCCGGATTGTTCGCAATGAAATTTCGGGTAAAATAAACCTTGCATAAAGGGATAAAAACGTGTTTCGCCTCTCAATATCAATGATGAAACATATGCCATACTATGACATTGACAAAACGCCTCTATAGAATCGCAGGGACAAAAGTATTAGCCATGTATAAAACGATGGAAGCATTTTACACAGTCTATTATGAATTTGGTTTATGTGAATAATTCACGAACAGAACTTTATCATCTTGTTTATGTGATTTATCAACTGAGTTTATATTACAAGATATTTTTCGTAAATAGTTATATTATTACAAATTGAAGATACGAAAACGACAAAATTCTTAAGATAGAAATATATTGTTACAGGGAAATTCCTCATTCTTCCGTGTATTATGACGGACAAACATAAAAAAATAGAATGTCATTTAATATTTTATGATATATTAAAAGTCAACTAGTTTATTTAAAGACAAGATTTTTTCCATTAAAGTTTCGTAACCACGGTTTTTTCCCATTCATACCAACGTTCCATATAGATGATCAAAAGGCTATGGAGCCATATTGATAGCAGAAAAGGTTCATAAATTTACTATGCCGGGATTTCGTAAGCGCAATGTTGCAGTAAATATCGTAAGAATTTTTCGTAAATTTATCTTCGATCCTTATCAATTTAGCATAACGGACAAACACAGCCTGTTGATGATTCGATATTTCTACGTGCTTCGTTCGATTATAAGTCATCTTTTCACTAATCAATCCCTATCTGATTAACAAGAGGGTATCACTGCTAATTGACAAGTTAACTTTATATTGATCATCAAACGCCTTCGACTCGTCTGATAAACAAACGTCTAGGATGATGAAGTACTCCACAGTCAATTATGTGCTCCTACATTAGCTGACATTCTAAATATTCATATAAAAAAGCAGAATTCATTCAAAAGCTTCTACAGTAAAAGAATTCTAGCATGGATTATTCAATCATATTCATATATTGAACGATGTTCTATATCGTATAATAATGTTCATCATATGTCGTATTATCACAACAAACATAAGCAACAGAGTCTCAATGTCTGCTCGTACTTGATATTTTATATGAACATTGACATTAACGGAGCAAACAACTAATCCAACTTTATGACAAACGGGACGATTTCACAGCTTCTCCATGTAACATTCCTATATTACATGAGCAATTCCAACATCACTGCAACTCTTGCATATGATACTCTCAAGCTTATTCGATAGAAACTGATATCTGAGCAACACTAACAGATTTTGTGCAGTCGAGCAACTACTACAGGACAGTGTGTGCCAGGTTTACAGTCCACTTTAAAGCAGCATTTCGTAAATTCTATGGCGCTTATAACAATTAGCTTACCAATGAACCTATCATTGAGTCAAATCTGTCTGATGTGTCTTCATAAACAGCCATTAGTTATACCGTTGTTCAACAACTGATTTGACTAGCGGACTGTTCCGTTACCTGATACAAGACTATGGGCTCACGCGGTGTGAACCGAGTCAACAAGGGAATTGCTACTCCTCTAGGCACCTGATTCCCACCTCTGTGTGTCCAGGGGTCTGTGATTGCCAAAGCTCTTTTTATTCAATTTAGAACTTACGAAGTGATCACTGTTCTGTTCGTTATCTTTGCCTTTACATTCCACCTAGGCTCCTGACCACGGCTTAGTTTTCATAAGTCCGTGTTCCTCTCTTCTACTAGAATTCATCACATTGATAGCTTCGTTTCTTCAGCCTCTAACCGGTTTTGGTAGCTTAGTGGTAGAGCTCTCGTCTCGTGATCGGGAGGTAGAGAGTTCGAACACCACTCGGACCGGCCTCATCATTCCCAAGACGTTAAGTTAGGTCATGATTATTCCTTCGCAAATATCCTTTTAGATATGACCTTAAAAACGGAAGTCCTGTGTCGTACATGTAGCAGGTGTGGCACGAAAAGAACCGTCACTGCTAAAAACCATGAGTGCTAAACATAGGCCTAGATTTGCATCCCATCACCGGCAATGGTGACGTCCCAATATGAGTAAAATATTCACAACGGGACGAACAACAAACAAATAATCAATCAAACTTCAGCTTCACCCTGTTGATATTATCTGGTAATAGAGACTGCATTTATATTAGTTTGATAAAACGCAATGTTGGTTATATATGTCATACTTCTTGAACAATGAACAATTGCATGTGCATGCATCTAATTAAAATTAGATGTCATGTTGAATCTGCTCGCATACTCGCTTACATATATGGCGCGGATCTAGCATAACATGTAATCTAAATTAGATTGCATGTGCATGTAACTTGAAATAAGGACGAGAATGTCT
>CAJDSM010013397.1:0-10663 GCA_903981925.1 Ostrea lurida | reverse complement strand
ATGAATTATCAAATTTCAAATTAATTATTTTTGTTCCTATTTACTATCTTCAGCTATTAGAAAATGTATATATTTTCATTGTAATCATCCACATTATGATTTTCATATCAATATACAGTTACAAGTTCTAAACCATGTGTTTATATTTTATTTCCCCAAAAATATTTCAAAGGGGAGTAGTAGTCCGTCTGGCTTTCATAAAAATAATTATAGGATTGATTGATTCATAAATGGTTTCTTGAGACAAGGACTTGTGAAACCAATGTTCTCAAGCTCATTTTTGGAAGTCAAGGTCACTCAGAGTAGATTTTAAGTTTTTTAACATATAAGTTCCATTTCTCTTAACCTTTTATCAGAAATTTATCACATTTATCCCTTTGAAACTAGGACTTTTTTGGACCAAGCTCATTTGGTAAGGTAAAGGTCACTCAGAACATACATATTATATAAAGAAAAAGTTCCATATTTTCAACAGATTTTTCGAAAAGGTATTGAATACTTGTCATAATATCACACAAAAGTAGTGTGAGGTAAAATGATGTTCCAGGGAAAGATACACAAGACCATTTTTTAAGGATCAAGGTCACTCAGAACATACCTTTGTTTGAAACAAAAAAATTTAATTTCAAACAATTATTTTAAAAGTTATTGATTTATTCGACCAAAATTTCTCAAGGTTTTAAATTGTGGATGGGCCTTGGTCACTCAGGAATATGTAACCTTTCATTTTGAAGAAAAAATTCTTATTGCCAACAGATTTTGGAAACAGGTATGATCAATAGTGATAGGCAAAATGACTTTCCACACGAAGGTCACTCAAGGTCATTTTTGTTAAAGGATTACCAAGCTGCCATTACTACATCACAATTAAATGATAAATGCTTGCATATTTTTGTAAGTCATCTGAAAGGTATTCTTACTTTTTTCGAAAATTAAAAAATCGTATTCGATCGCTGTTACAAAGATATCAATAACATTTGTCTAATTATTTTTATTTATTTTGTGGATCCACAAGTAAATGCCATTTTGAATAGCGCCACCCTTTTTTGTCCATTCTGACAAAAGCGATCTTCATTTTAGAACGTAAACCAAATCAACACAGAATCGAGCGATAGTTTGTTTACATGTACATAACAAATTTTAGAATTGAGATGTGCATCTTATTACTTTGGAATAAACATCGTATAAAGTCATTCTATTGCCCAGACGTTTTAGTAACGATAAATAAGTGGCCCAATCTAGGTTATTTTCAATTGTAAACAATACTCGCACGCTACCTCTAATTTTTTGCGCACATGCGCAGAGAGGTTGTATGGATTTCCCCTTTCAATACATATTTACGAGAAAAGCACTGAGCCGCAATTAATTCTACACTTCATTTATACGCAAATTAGATGGTTTCATTTCATAAAAATGTTTGCTGCAAAGTTTTATTTTATTGGTTTGAAGGCACAGGTTTTCTACACCCGCAAAAAAGTAAAATATCTATGTGGCAGCCTGTATATCTTTAAGGTCAAGGGTCACTCAACATACATCATCTGTATATAGAAAACAAATTTTCATTTCAGTAATATTTCACACTTACTCACCATATAGATTCATTTGTCATATGAAGCAAATCATGGTTAGATGCAGTTTTACTAATTATCTTGTTTTGGTTTTTGTTGTTTTTCCACGATAACCCATAGTTACAGACTGAGCTGAAACCGGACTGTATGAGTGGTTTTTTACCAGAAATTCCGTACTTCCAGGGTCAATGGTGGAAAGGTCTCCATTTGATGGCCCATCTCTTAGGTACTGCATTTCATCAGATATATTCAGGGATGTGATTTATTAAATTTGATTTCTCATTATGCAGACAAGAATTAGGATTGTCCCCTTTCAATTTATTATAGTAGACCTCAAACCACAAAAATAAGGAGTTAGGCAATATGACTTAGGCATAAGGTCCACTCGTGGGTCATTTTGTAAATGTTAAGGTACTTCAACAATTTACTTTTCTATATCCAAAAAACCCTTCATGTCAACAGTATATAGCATTCATTTGTAAGTTCATCATTAGCATGAAGTATTTCATGGTAGATGTAGTTCAAGGGAAGCATCTATCAGTTGTATATTCTTGGTTAACAATGATGTTTACATTTTAACTTTTTTCGTGTTTTTTATTTACGATGAAGTACTACTTGATACCACTGTTGCACATGCTTGTGCTTTTGTAGGTTGCTGTAATTTCTTACGACAATTAAACTGGCTGAATCCCTTATTTACAGTGTATGATGAGGTTTTTGTCAATACTGTCACTTGTAAGTTCTGATTCCGTATGTTTTAATGTACATGGGTTTTTTAAATCATATACCCATTGACTTCATTTTAAAACATATACAGTCGAACTCGTTATCTCGAACTGATGGGACCAAGAAAAAATCGAGATATTCCGGAATTTCGACATTAGAGGTAAAAATACTAGAAAATTAGGTGGTTGTGGGACCTCCAGATCAGTGTCGACATAACCATGGTATTCGAGTACAGTGTTTCGAGATATCGAAGTTAAAACTGGTATTATAGAAATTGTAAGTATTAAATTAACATTTTTGATAGCAAAAACCACTATTTACGCATAAAGTTTGAAAGACTAGCCATTCGGCAAATTTTAGTTTCGTAAATAAACTCTTTAACATATTAAGACTCGTGCCCATTTAAATAATGATTCATGAAAGTATTTGATCTCGTACATTAAATTTATCATTTGTCCATGTAAAAATAAATTGTTTATAGAGCTATAAAACAAGTGTTATATTTTTGGTTAGGAAGAAGAACAAACAAGAACTGATTCAAGTGAAATCAAGGAAAGAAATCCACTGAGGCCAAGAAAAAAGGTATGTGACGTTAGAATACTAGGCTTGATCTGTTGTGGAGTCAAACTTTCATTTATTTTTTAAACAAAATAAACAATGTTTATTGGAAAATTTTCTGGTTAATGTTTCATTTTGTAATCTTTTAATGTTCAGATTTTTTCTTTGTTTAGGAAGACTTAAATCATGTATGGTTCCTACCACCCCAAAAAATATGTATACCCAATAAAATTTAATTTCACAGTATTTGTAGTTGGGATTTATTTTTCTTTTCCAGTTATAGTATTTTCGTCATAAATTTCCGTTTTTCAGTTCACATTGGTAAATTCGGGCTTTGTAAATATCTTTACATGACATGGAAAGTATGTTCTTGGCAGATTGAAATTACAAATTTTTATTTTTTTTTCAAAACCAGAGCCACAGCTGTTGAAACGATTCGAAAGATGTTCAAAGAGAAACACAAGAAGAAATGTGACCAACGCTGTCTTTCACGGTAAGAATCGTTCTGGGCACTTAAGGTGATCTGTAGCACTGTCTGCGGTTATACTAAGGCGATCTATGCAAACTGTCTGGGTATGCTTTTATTCAGTGTGAATTTTACTGTAAAAAACATGGTTACAGTAAGACAACTGATAATGAGTTCACACTTACAGTTAAAACATGGTTCAGTAAAGACACTGATAATGAGTTCCACATCTTACAGTGAAACATGGTTACAGAAGACACTAAATGAGTCCACACTTTACGTGAAACATTTGGTTACCAGTAAAGACACTGATAAATGAGTTCACACTTACAGTGGAACATGGTTTACAGTAAAGCACTGATAATGAGTTCACATCTACAGGAAACATGGTTACAGTAAAGGACACTATAATGAGTTCAAACACTTACAGTGAAACATGGTTTACAGTAAAAGGACACTTATAATGAATTCACACTTACAGTGAAACATGGTTACAGTAAAGACACTTGATAATTGAGTTCACATCTACAGTGGAAAACATGGTTACAGTAAAAGACACTTATAATGAGTTCACAACTTACAGTGAAACATGGTTACAGGTAAAGACACTTATAATGAGTTCATACTTATGAATCATTTATAAGTGTCTTTTACTGTAACCATGTTTTACTGTAAGTGTGGAACTCATTAAAGTGTCTTACTTAACCATGTTTTACTGAAGTGTGAATCATTATAAGTGTCTTTTACTTTAACCATGTTTCACTGTAAGTGTGAATTTATTTAAAGTGTCTTTTACTGTAACCATGTTTCACTGTAAGTGTGAACTCATTATAAGTGTCTTTACTAACCATGTTTCACTGTAAGTGTGAATTTCATTATAAGGTGTCTTTACTTTAACTATGTTTTCTGTCTTGCCAAGTATGAACTCATTATCAGGTCTTTACTGTAACCATGTTTTACTGCTAGTGTTGAACTCATTATTCAGTGTCTTTTACTTGAACCATGTTTTTACAGTAAGGCCAAATTAAAATTAATCATCTGCGTTCTCAGAGACCGCCCGCCCCTATAAAATTTGGGCGCTGGGTGTTTTTATTAGCTTTCCATAAAGAAATTTGCCGCCGCGAATCGATCATAAATATGCAAGAGTTATCCCGAAAACAATGTAAGAGTTACTCCTTCTGACGCTAACTTTACTTGTTGATGAGTAGTTTTGGCTCAAGAGTACCTCATCAATATTGTTTTATGCCTATCTTGGAAGGAAATCATTGTGTGCTAGTATTTCTCATAAAAAGGTGCAATTTTAAATATTTATTTACTTTCATATTTTTTTAAATGCAGAGATTTTTAAAGCAGAGAGAAATTCCAAGCTCAACATATGGTTATACCGTTTTCAATTTATGTTTCATCAGATTTTATGAATTAAACAATTTAAATTATATGGACTGTATTATTAATACAATGAATACTCGGTATAATTTGGGAAAATATTAGACATAAATAATGTAAAGGATATTTTTTATTCATCACTTATAGGTGGGAATGAATAAATGTTTGTTGTGAATTATATAATTACATTCATTGGTAAGGGTGACCCACAAAATCAAATACTCTATCCAACAAAACATTTATTCATAGTTCACCAATTTTATCTTACTGAGTCATCTAACAACAAGTTTGATGCCCTTTGAATTACATTTCCGTAAATATTGTTGAATTTATTCAGGTTTTATATGTTTGATTTAAAAACAAAAATTTAAAATCCCATATCCTTGCTTCTTTGGGAAATTAAAAACAAAAATAAAAACCCTACCTACCTACCCCACTTATTTTCAAAATCAATTTCCCGAAGAACCAGACAATTTATTTTTATGTGGCCTTACAGCTAAAGAACTTATAATGAGTTCATACTTACAACAGTAAAACATAGCTAAGTAAAGACCTTAATAATGAATTCACACTTACAGTAAACATGGTCACAGTAAAGACACCTTCATAATGAATTCACACTTACCAGGTGAAACCATGGTCTACAGTAAAGACACTTTCTTACAGCACAGTAAAACATGGTTAAAGTAAAAGACACTTATAATGTAATTCACACTTTACAGTAAAAACGATGGTTACAGTAAAGACACTTGTAATGAGTTCACACTTTACAGGTGAAACATGGGTTACAGTAATAAAGACACTTATAATGAGTTCATACTTACAGTAAAACATTGTTCAGTAAAGACACTTATAATGAATTCACATCTACAGTGAAATGATTTTCATTTCCCATAGTTTGAAAATATCTTATGAACAAATATATAACGAATTGCATTTATAACAAATCAGAATTGTTTGTCCGCAGCACTTTGCTATGAATATGGTTTTACTGTACATATTCTAGAATTGCAGAACCACTTGTGACCATTTTTGAGGGTAGTGGAACTAAACAGTACATGTGTATGATCATTTTTTAAGGTCCTTACACCCTCAAGGATCTACAATCTGTGAAAATGTTGGATATTGTGTGCCAGATTTGTGTGCCTGTCAGTGAGGGACTGACTTGTAATCTGAAGGCAATGTAATATACCACGGATCTTGATTGATGCTTATGGCATATAAATTTATGAAGATGAGTTACCGGATTTAATATTTCCGAGCCTTTGCCGAGGAAATATTTAAATCCAGCGGAACGGAATTTCATAAATTTTATATGCTAAAGCACGAGTTTCAAGATTCAGTTATCACACAACGATCATAAACGCACATTTTGATTTACTTTCTCTATTCACACCCGAATTTAGAAGCTTTGAATTTCTGTTCACTTATTTTCACTTAACATAAAAGACACAAAATCCCCTCTGAACAATCTCTTTGGTGACAAAAGAATGTCTTCTTCACCGCAATGTTTACAGTTTCTTAAGGCCTGATGTGCAAGTTCAAGCATTTGATTGACCCGTGATTGACCTTCCTAATTTGCATTTTTATGAACCTCAGCTACAGTTCATTATCGTTTTTCGAAACCTGTTTGAACCCGAAACAGTATAGTTGTGTGATAAAGGATATTCTGTGTGGTTGATGTGGATTTCTGCACTGATTTTGTACCTCTTTTTACAGATAGAGAATATGTTCTGTCTCGGTTCTCCACTAGCTGTGTTCCTGGCACTGAGGGGGTTCAGACCGCAAGGAAAAGGAACCCTCGATCACATCATGCCTCCCACTCTCTGTAAACGCCTATTCAACATATACCACCCCTATGACCCTGTGGTAAGGAAATTCTGTTTTAACCAAGTTGCAACCAAAGGCATTGACTTCTGAAATGCATTGATGATTATTAAATATTCATTATTGAATATAATAATTGTTCAGAAGAATGATTTTATGTTACTTTGCAAAAAGAAAAATAATTTCCTGATGTCTCCAAAAGATCCTCACATTTTGTGTGTTGAGCTTTAGCAGATAATTACCAAATAATCCAGGTTTTGACACTGTACAATTTGTTCATAGCTTGAAAGGAAATTCCATTATCCACCTTTATTTGCTGCTTTTTCTTTGTAAAGTAATAAGGTGGTATGGGGCACTTCTATTGTGAATTGTAATTCTTTCAAAATAAGATTAACCTAAAAAAAATTCTATTACTGGTATCAAGCATTATCTATTTTAATCTATTTCATCTACTTAAATCAGCTCAGTTCTCTGGATCTTGAGTTCAATGAAAAGTTGACACACAAAAGAATACTTAAATGAGGATCTCTTCAAAAACTTTGGGTTAAATTAAAAAAAAAACCTGATGAAGTGGCATGCAATGTGTGCTAAATCACACCTGTCCTCTTCACTGTGACGTCAAAGGCATTGACAGATGACAGTCAGGAATGCTGTATATTTCTTATCTTGCCAGTTAATGTTCCATGGTTTCAAACTACAAGTTAAAAAACAAAAATATTGTAGATTCAGATGTAATTCTTCAAATTTCATTTCAAAGGTGTTTCTTCAGGAAATTTGTGACTTTTGTTGTAGGCTTACCGACTTGAACCACTCATTCTGAAGCACTACTCCACCATCATGCCATTACCGATTCACCGATGTGACAGCAAACAGAAAGAATCTTATAATGAAATGAAAACCAAAGCTTACGCAGCCTTCAAACCCTCAGCATCGGTAGAAAAAATAACGGACAAAGGTGACCCAGTAGATGGGAATGATAACCTCGATTCTACTCTTCATAATAGCCGCGACTCCTCCCCCGCTCGTAACCAGGGGTTTTCTGTGTGTGGGTATCTATGGTGATGGTTTTATCCATTTATATTTAAAAATCTTATTCGGTGACGGTTACTGTGGAATCATTTTATTTCGTGGGGGCCAATGTTCGTGAGTAACCAAAATTTTACTGATTCGTGGGGACGTAATTTCGAGGGTAACTTATCTTATAACGTACAAATGTAATGTTTCTAAATAGATAACTCAATGTTCATGGGGATGTAAATTCGTGGGTATGGGTGACCCACGAAATTCACGAACATTACCACGAACAATGATGATTCCACAGTACATTTAAATTTATATTGCATGAAATATTTGACTTTCTATTGCTAATCAAGTACTGCATAGGAAAAAATGTCTCATTGTTGATATTTATGGTGTTGAGATCAAAGGCTATAAGAAACCCTGAATTTTACAATTGCTACTTTGACTCGCTCCTTTTCAAGGGAGCCAGTATTTGATGGACTCTGTGACAATTGCAGTCGTAGTGTAACGATATTTTATAAATGTGTTTTGTTTGTGTTTTGAGACGGTCCCCGATTGTTTCAGACGATGTGTATTGCCACATGCAATTCTACTTCTTAGTTATTTAAGATCTCCCCTCCCACCCTCAGACCATAAGATGTTTTACGTGATGGAAATTATAATTAGATAGTTTTAAAAGCAGTATAATTTGTAGTGTTACAGGATTATCGCTGTCTATGCATCTTTTAATCGGTTAAATTGTTACCTGTTGCGATCGTATGTCATTCCCACATGTTTGTATTTCCGGAAGTGGAATTTCCATGATGCATTTTCTTTTTAAAGATGTGTAAAGTTGTATGCGGCGATTTATTTGATTAATTGTATATCTATATACTTTAATTTTTAGAGATTAACTTTAATTATTAAGTAGTTAATTTATTTTACTTATTTAATATTTTATTGGTGAAACGTGTGCACAACTTTTCGTTGCCGTGGGATTTGGGTATCGCATATCGCCCTTGATTGGCTGACGATTGGGTGCGCGACGTTTCTTAATTGGTTGAGTACACTGCGTCATTTCGTAGTATGATATGACGTGTTTTGTAGTAAGAACCGGCAGTTGCAGCATTTCTACACCGTGTATAAGGTGTGTGTTTATTATTTAGTTTGGTTTTATGGGTTAAAGTTTGAGATTAAGTGGGTGTGGGGAGAACTTAATTCAGAGATTGAATTAGCTTGTTTACCAGATTACTGGTGTAGATTTTTCAAGATTTAAATAAGGTCTAAGAGAGTTAGACTTCCATTTTAAGTAGAGGGATAATTTAATCAGAGATTGAATTTATTTACCATTATATTACTGGTTTAGTAATTACCAGTTTAAATAAGGTCTAAGAGAGTTAGACTTGCATCTTAAGTAAATTCAAGAGATTGAATTTACTTACCAGTATATTACTGGTTTAGGTTTTTAAGATTATGGTCAATTATTACCAGTTTGAAATAGGTCTAAGAGAGTTAGACTTGCATATTTATATTTATTACTGGATAAATATCCAGTTAGAAACCATAAATTTGTTAGCTTGTGAAACACCAGAGATTTTGTGAATATCGAACAGTATTGTTTTGTTTGTGTCTGAGAATAAATTTTATTTAACGTTCAATTTTGAGTTTGTATATTTTATATCCAGTTAGCGATCCGGCACGTTACAATTTTGGCATCCACGGCGGGATCTGTAAAATTTACAGATCCAGTGATTGAATTCAGTACCTCTATATAGAGTGTTTAAAGTACTTGTAAACTACAAGTTAATTTGATTACAATACTGTTTATTTTGCAATATCTTGGTGTTTTATACATGTACAAGTTTTTCTGCTTGTTTACAAAGTAACTCTATGTCATGGGTTCAAAGAGAAGAAGAGGAACGTCGTAGGTCGGGCAGCAGTCAAATATAAGACTCGAGCCTAGACCTATCGCCAGCTAAGCATTATATTCGCAGAAGTATAATTCCTTGGTTCAGGGTATGTAGATCCATAGCCTCTGGACGGTTCGTCAGTTCGCTATCTGAAAAGGATAAGAGAAAACTGAATGATCAGGGGGTGTGGTTAATTCTACTGATGGTTACAACCATTTACCTTGGTAGATCAATTTCTAGGCTCCACAAGCAATTGTAAAGATTGTCTTTTTGTAACCCATACCAGGGGGGTATTGATTACCTTTGTTACATAGTCATATCCGGGTTTTGTGTCCTGTTCTGCTGGAGCTATCGTCAATTCAATTATCAACCAATATCATGGTCTCCGGATGCCTAGTGCCGCTGTCCACATGCAAAAGGCTCGTTCACACCTGTCAGTTTTACTGATGTATTCAGATACCCTGCAACACATTACAAGGGGTCCTCAATTCAATGGATTTCATACGCTCAAACTCAGTCAGGGTTAAGCTCGCCTCGGTGCATTTGCACAATTTTCCACATGAGGGTCATAGTCCATAGGGTATCCGATTGTGATTTCCCTAAGACAAGGAGGTCAAGTGGCTTCCACTCTGTTGCAGAGGATACTGGCTAATAATGCATTTATTGTATGCCGTGAAAGTACTTGTCAACACGCACCAGGGGCAATACGCGAACTTTGCAGCCCAATAGGCCCGAATAACCATTGCCTGCAATGTCCTAGTCTCCTACATTCATGCATTCCTATGAACCACTTCATTCAATTCACACAGGCTCAGGGGCATTTCCAAATACGTTCTGAGTGTATTTAGTACACAAATTGTTTCGGGCTAGGCTCAGTCAATGGGTATACGAGCCGTCTGAATGGCACCAATGTTGGTACTCTAGGATCAGTCAATTTAACATCTAGAGCACACAATACGGGTTATGTACCTGTCGCCTCTTATACTGGTCAGATTTTACCAGTTTCCTCATCTGCAAGTTATTTACCTGCCGCTTGTACAAGTTATATACCTGTTCCTACATCTTCAGGTCATATACCTATTACCTCAAGTATGGGTCTACCCATCATCCCACAGGGTCCAAAATGCCGCAGTCACACATTGCGCTCGGAATCATAATAATTCCCCTCCAAATATATCTCGAGACAATCGGATCCTATTCAATGATGGTTCCACGCAGATCCC
>CAJDSM010013394.1:16577-33385 GCA_903981925.1 Ostrea lurida | reverse complement strand
ATTATGTTCAAATTATTTCCACAAAGAGACGGCATTCCTGCGATTCCGAAGACACAACATTAACCCTCTTAAAAAATCTCCATAAGGGCCAAGCACAAGGTTTAAAATCAAGTCTAAAGCCCGCGCCATCTCTCCCGACATATATACCACTGCAGTTTCCGCAGTCAGAATTACATCGAGATTATATTATCATTTTTATCTCCTCTGTACCTCAATGCAACTTTTTAAAGACATTATCTTGTATCTGTCTCTGTCTTCAGCTGAAAAAAAATTACGACAAGGACACATTGTATTATTCCGCACCTCAGACAATAGTCAGGCGTGCACAAAATTAAGTACATGGGTCTAAATATCTTTCTTCTGAAATTCAATACATCATTTTTGATATTTCTAACCAGCTTTTACTCTAGTTGTGTTATTTTAGGCCCTTTCTGCTCTCCCTGGACCTGCTTTGGGGCTCCATACAACACCAAACCCTGGGGCTCCATACACACCCAAACCTGGTCATTTCCAATTCTTCAACACACCTCCTTGGAAAATCCTTCGCGCAGTCCATCAATATTTTAATGGAATGCCAGACTAAAATTAACAACAACAAAATGAAAGACCTTTGAGCTCTAGAGTTATAATTCTTTTCATTTAAAAAAAACCTGTTATGTAATGAGTCAATCCCTACTACTACTCACAATGGGAATGTTTATTTTACCAAAGCCTTGAACCTTTTTTTTCTATTCATTGGCTAGCAAGGACAGTGCACCCTTTAAAAAATAAATTAGAATCTGTCACACAATCTCAGATCAACCAAACAACCCCCATGAAGTATAGCATTCAGTTTGTTTTTTATACTTCTGAATTCCTCTACCAAATTTCTTATGCTCATTACCATGGACACAAGATGAAAACGGCACACAATGTCCCGCATAATGTGCATTATCTCTCTCCTTGCAGATGGCCCGTCTCTGGCAGCAGGAAGCGTTCCACTTTCCCCTTGTCCTGCTTTGCATCATTTATTCCTGGGTGTTTCGGTATTTCTTTTGACTATGAATTTCTGTTCTCTCCTTTAGTTTCGCGGTAATTTAACTAAGCCGTGTGAAGCGCCTGACTGATTTCTGCATGATTCGGTGCCTCTTGCCTGTTGGCGCTGAAATTCGGTTCCTGTGATTTAGTTCCTCGCTTATCAGTCAACTGTTCATCTTATCTTTTCAGATTTCACTGAATGTTATTACAAGGTGGCATCATCTGTTTTGAGCCATTTTCTGTTTTTTGAGATGTTTTGTTGTGATCAAAAACAGAAAAGAGAGAGAGGATGAAGGAGAGAGAGAAGAGAGAGAGAAGAGAGAGGAGAGATGGAGATGAGAAGAGAGAGAGAAGAGAAGGAGCAGAGAGAGAGAGAGGAGCTTCCTTGCGGGCCCCATATAGGGTATATTGAAAGAGAGAGAGAGAGAGAAGAGATGAGAGAGAGAGAGAGATTTATACAGATATAATAAACCTAGCATTCTGTCAATCTATTCAGGAGCCCATATAAAGAAATCTAAACAAAATGACTTATAAATGGTGCAGGCATATCTTATTTTCTGCCATCTTAGCTTGAGACATTAGACTGTGAAACAATAATATGCCCTCGCTAGTGACCCATTCTGTGCCCAGTCCATCACTCTCTGTGGATCAGTTACATGTGCTGCAACTATGGCAAAAATAACAATAACTACGCAATAATAATTATCGACTATCTGCAATTAATAACATAATGATCTAACTGACTCAACAACATTATTACAGTTAATAGTGACTATATATATCAACATACTACCAGTGTATGCAAAAATAAAAAGCGCTAAGCTATGAACAATTATAAAGCACTTAGTGCAAGCACAACACAACGATAACCAGTTATCGACTATGCTAATAATAACAGCTAGTGAACTACGCAAACATTATTACAGTGACTATATCTGGCAAACCAACGCAAAAATAAAAACTAGCGACTATACAATAATACGGTTAGTGACTACACAACGATAACAGTTATCGACTACGCAATAAGTTAGCAAAATACGCAATGATAATGAGCACGACATACACATAAAAATAACAATTACAACAACTATGAAATAATAATCAGCTTGGCCGACTACGCATGATCTAGAACAGCTACAATGTCGCAATCATAGATCCGACTGCTTGATTACATTTACCAATCATTTTTTGTATCAGTATATCTAGATTATGTACGTAGTCTGTAGGTGTCTAATGATCTCCAGTGACAAGTCAGCATCAATGTGTATTATTGCATTTGCTCAACATAGAACAGATGGATTGATAAACAGTCGGCAGATAATTATATTGATCAAGCGCAGATTTAATGTTTCGTCAACGCTTCCTTTGTTGCGTGTGATACTGACATCTGCTATGACACTTCTAGCAACATTTGCATAATTTCCAGGTTCCCACAGGGAGGCCTGATGTAAAGCGGACATTCTGAAAAGAAATACAGAAACAATGTTATCGATAATAAATCATAACCAACAAAAATATGAGACTAAGTATCCAACTGAAATACCCCGTAAACAGCCTTATTTTGGAGGCTGTTAATTTCCACCATTTATCTGGGGGATAAAGATCTGTGATTCAAACTGCAGTCAACAAATGCAGCGAAATAAACACGTAAATATGAAACAATGTAAAAATAATATCTTGTTTTGGGAAACGTGACAACGAATCAAGTCTAGAATGCTTAAAGCGTGTCAGCATTGTTTTTGGGTCTGTCTCCTAACTTTAACTTCATTACACATATTTAACTAACTGCACCTATAGAAGAGTACTGTGATTCAAATTTGTCCCAGCAATTCTAGAACATTGAAGCTTTATGTTAGACAACTATTTGCCCAAACATAGAACACTTCTCACTTTATTGCTGTGTGAACAAAATGTTTCTTGCATCTTGTAACTTTTTATTGTCCATCGTTCTGAAACTTTTGAACTATGGGAATTGAGTCAAGGGTTCAAAGTGTGGCCTTTTGCAAAATTTGGCATCGCATGTGTAAATTGAGTTGACAAAGAAGTATGGACTCATATTTTCTACTGTGAGTTGGGTAAATGAAAAGTTATTGTTTGCGATTGCATTTTTTGGTCAAGAGTCAAAGGTCATGACCTCTTGTTAAAACAAATTATGATGATTTTGCATGCACCATGACCTGGTGTGGATTATAAAGTAAACATTATACTGTGGAATTTAATTCGTGGGGCCAATATGTTCGTGGATAACCAAAATATTTGAAGGTTCGGGGGATGTATATCCGTGGGTAATTGATAAATAATGTGAACGGCATAATACTTAATAAGAAGAAAAAGGAAAATATAACGGTTCATGGAAATGTTAATTCGTGGTTAAAGTGACCGACGAAATCCATGACATCTGCTCCCCCAAAACAATGAGTATTCACGTACATTATAAAGTCCATCCCATTCATTTTAGAACTTATATCTGCAGCCATTGGGCGTTTATTTTTCACATTTAATTACAGTGTATATAATTCATATAAAGATGCATCGATCACCAGATATATGTTAGATGGAATTAGAATAAACAGACAATACCATTCTAGACTTCTGTCAAATCTGGTAACTGTAAGTTAAAAATTCTATTGAAACTTCTTCCGAGTTCTGAAAGAAATTGCCCTGGTATTGATTTCTGCAGTCCAAGAGAATTCCAGGATATTGACCTTATATTATTGTCAACAATACGGAATTTTGCAAGCTAAGAAACTGATTGGTATGTCTGAGAAAATTTTATATGCAATTTTCTGTGATTCTAAAAGACATAATTATATTGAACTTTTGTGATTCTGAAGCCTATATATTGAAATTTTTGAGATTTCTTGAAAAGTCTTGATATGGAATTTTCCTTAGTCAAGAGGTTCAGATATTGAAGTTTTCCATGTGACTGTTCATGTGAGGTTGATTATTCATTCCAGCAGATGCCAAGCCTACCAAACGCACACAAGGGTCAAGTGCTAATTAGCTATTCATGAATTTTCACAGCTTATTTGTTTTTAATCTAGGAACTTAATTTGGGCTCCTCTTGCTGTGGCCTTCTCCACAGCTGATAAGAATCAATTTTCTTCCATTAATTTTTATTCTTGCAAATTTTTTCACTTCTCGCTGACCAATTCGAATTCCTTTCTTTTTTTTTTTCTTTTACTTTCCTGCTTGACCCCATCTGGTTAAAATTCATCTAGAGTACCTTGATATCAGCTATGTTCATGCAGGTCTATAAACATTATCACACCAGTATGAAACTCTTCAGTATAACAAAATAAGCCTCAAATCAAAAATGCAGACATAGTTTCAGGGATGGCCTGTCCTTTTGTGCAGAATAAATTGTCAGCAAAAATTTGACTGATAATAAAATTCAGACTTCTTGAACTGGTCAAGGTCAAAAACGAATGAAGGTCACTCATCTATTTCAAGTCAGACTGGCCAATTTAGAATTTTTAAGGGACATTGCAATTTATTGTTTGCAGCCTCAACTTGGACTTAAATACCTTCTGCTGAGATCATGCGAGTCGTATTTGCAACTATCATAATCGGACTACGTCTTGTTTGTAATTTCATGACCTCAGAATTACTTGCCAACAAAGGGAAACAGATTAACACCATTTATCACAAGAAATCAGGGATTGAATGAATTTTAAACACACTTGTATATATATTTTAATTCATTGAGATAAATGTGATCTCGCTGTAAATTGCTTGAATTATGATACCACCTTAATGCATTAAATAAATTTCTGATATCAGACAAACACAAGTCATAATATAGCATTGGACAGTTGTCTCTCAAAGTCTGACAGATCCCAAATAAAAATGGCTGTACCCATCACCCCATTAGCCAGAAAACAATCACTTGATCATTTCCAGTACTAGAAGTTTATGCATAAATGACTGTGTGGTGACATGGTTGATAAATCTGTCTAATGGTGATTAATATTAACTGAACTCAAAGTGTTGTTAGAAAACTCAAATTTCACTCAGTGAAGGGTCGGGGTTATCTGTTCACACAAAATATGTGACACTCTCTCCCAATGAAGGGAAAGTCTGTTAAATAGTGACATACATTTGTTCGTACTGGGTGTTGTGATGATGCATGGTTTTTTTTCTTTTTATTATTCATTCAATTCTTACAGAAATTTGTTTATGGAATTGGGTTGTTTAAGTATTATTGTAAAATAAATATTTTGACACAACACACCTGTTGTGAATTAAGCCTAGGTCCAGGATATAAGGCAGAAGAAAACATTTCAGAAGCTGCTGCAATATCCAGCTCATAACCTTGCAAACAATCTAGAGGATTCTGTAACTTTATACAAGGTGGTACTTCTAATCTATGACAGGTGGTATCCTTAGGTATATTTATACAGTGTGTATGTATACTTTAAGTGTATTAATTTAATAGCAGGTGTGTATATAGTAACTTTATACAGGTGGTATAATCTAGTACTCTATACAGGTGGTAGCTCTATAATTACTACAGGTGGTGGTATCTAGTATACTCTATACAGATATTATCATTTTTATCTCCTCTGTACTCTAGTGACATATTCCATGTAAAATGCACAAAATGACTCCCATGAGGAGAAATTTTTCAAAATGTTAGTTTGGTTGATTTTTGCATTGAAAGTGATAATATGTACATCAAAAGAGAAAAATATGTAAAAATTAAAATTATGGACCCTTTAAATAACTAATTATTTTAATTTCAAAATGTTGTTGCAATTGTCACACTTTTTGACGGATTGTTTGACGGAAAATGTGACATTAGAAATTCAAAGAAATGCAAATTCCTAAATCATCTTTGATGATATTAACTTAAACATCATCCTATTCACTAACTGTGAAAATTATATAAATACATTTATATTTTTGTTTTAGTTTGCATCAACAGATTTCTTAAAACTGTTGTTTGTTTCTGTTGCTAGTGTCAATTTTTGACGGATATTCATGAGGCTAATGTTGTTGTTTGACAGAAACACAATTTGCTAACTAGCACATTGACGGAACTGCAGAATGCTAATGTCAATTTTTGACGGAAAAACATATTGCTAATTGAAATTTGACAGACATATTGTTGCTAATATCAGTGTTTGACAGGCATTGCCCTTGCTTACTGTGCATCCATTTATAATGAAAGAGATTCTAGAGATTTTTATCCCTCTTGTCTATACACAGACATATGTATAAATAAATACATAAAAAAAAAACACGAAATGGTGTCAAAGATATTTAATGATGAGGTGATTTAAAGTATAATTTCATTCATTCATTTCCTCTAAAGGTCTTCTCTGTCTCTTTGGTAAATCCTGTTGAAAGAAGAGTCATTCATGATATTGAATCTATTTCACACTTGCCAGTACTCAACTTTTGTCAAAAATTAATATCTGTGAAAAATTTCACCCAAGTTTACTATACTTAACAGCTTAATATCATTATCACTACCCCTTTAGATACTTACGATAGTATACACGAGATCCCCTCATCTCCACAGATGGGACTTCAATTGGCCTCAAAACATCTGAGGGGAGAAGTGTGTGGAGTATTGCCCCCTCCACCCAAAGTTTTACAGACTTTTTGAAGTCCATAAAACGAACATACGGCCAATGATCAACCTGTTCAAAAGCAAAGACATATTTTAACTATTTGTTTGATCCATTTACATACTGTACATGTACAGTATTAAATACTCCTATAGTTAAATGACATTTCAAGTTTTTTTTACTTATAAGCCTAATAAATAGAGTTCTGTGTATAAATGTGTATCTGCAAAAAAAAAAAAAACATTAAAAAATGAGTTCAATTAAAGCCTTCAAGTTAGTGAATTTTCAAACTAACTTTCATGAAACTCAATGAAACAAACTTTAAAAAACATTAATAATAAAAGAAATTAGAATCCAATTTCAATTTCTGGACTTACAACTGCAGGAATTATATTTGAACCATGTAATACAGCAATGAATGTCCCTGAAGAGTAGCTTTAAAAAATTGCAAGGCAAGAACATGATAAAAACCATCCATGCATTATGCATTTCTAATTTGGGTATGTAACAGAGATCATAACGTCACACCCCACACTTGATCAGAAACCAACCATTGTACCAGAAACTATCCAGTGCAATCTCGACATTTCAATCCCTTTAACTAGTATTTGCAAAGTAAAAAGAGTTTAACCTTATTACTTCTAAAAATCTTAGATCGTCTGATATCATAATATCAGCCAACACTACCCGAAATCGTGTAAACACACACCTATAACAGTGTATAATTTGTGAAGCACCTTGAGATTCCAGCAAGAGCCCAATACCCAGCCGATATGACACAAGGTCCCGTGGTTCTTTATCTAAGTGTTCCCCACCACTACCACCATTTAACTTGCTTATTCTCACATTAAATAGTGAACATGGAATCATCATAAGCGTAAAGTGATATGCAACCAATGGAGAATTGTTGTAATTCTGAGAGTAAAAATAAATTTATGAGGAGCTGTACTTTCCTCTCTTTCTTTTAGGAGTCGTTTCAGCAATGTGATTCTATACAGGTGTTTGGGCGTATAGTGTTCATATCGGATTAATCATAACACGTCCTGTTCTAACACTCACCATTGGGTTAGGATAGGACGATAACATTCAAATGCGGATGAACGGATATCACACAACGAACAGATTTAGGTCCTCAGTATCAAACTGCCTAAAGTATCTGAGGAGGTGAACCGCGATTCAAGCATACCTAACCAAGCAGTTCTCCCGCCATCGGATTGTTCACACAATGGATAAAGGCACGCCATTTGAAACAGAAAATTATTTATTGATAGAGGTATTACACATACACCAGAATTATTCGACCCATACATTCTTCTTCAGGAAAACAGAGAGGCGAGTCACGGCGAGCGTCTTGCCGACAATATCAGCCGGCACGTCCTTACCCCGCTAGAAGAATTAATTGTCAGTGCCCAATAGAACCATAAACACGCACCATCCCCAACTGCCCCCTGGCATGATACTTCCTGCCACGCAGATGGCCGTGTAGCACTGGTGAACACTAAACATATACGCGCGGGAGCACAACTCACTAAACACAGTACTACCAAGAGTTTAATCATTTATTGAAATCAGTTTCTACCAACTCATAAGAATTCATTGTAATATCTTAGGGAAAACATGTAAACCACACACCTGAACACCTCTAGTACGGAAACAAGTGACCTAATCCAATTCTCCACATAACCGTTTAACACCTCTGCTGGGTAAACAAATATAATCCCACAACTGAATGAGCAGTCACGACAGTATAGTGTAAACCTCTAATCCTAACTGATGAGAAATATGCATATGAATGAATATACGACAGATCATTATACCTGATGTGCCAAATTGTCTAGCCCGACGCCTCGTGTCGCACATACGATATGTGCCCATGTAATATCAGAGCGGCGTATGATTCTATTCAATATTTATCCTATCGGAAGCGTGAATAAGCCACGGATGCACCTACTCTCTGTCGGTCACAATGTAAAATTAAGAACGAGTTACCAATTGAACGGAACGACATAAAAAACCCTAAGTTATAACAGAGTTGCAATGCGTCAAGAAAGAAGGTAAGCATATGAGACTTTTCCATTCATACTGAACCGTAGTATCTACTATAACTGCTCATACTGTTTCAGGAAATTAGGAAGGAAGATTCTTCTTTTAAACCATCCCGCTATGGAGTGTATGATGATCCTAATTCATATCATCACCAGTACATATAATACAGGAGTTGTTATTCGGACTAAGTTGCAGTTTCCTCACCTCTAGATTCAGGAGATTGATCATTATGGACAGATCTAGCCATGCTGTTATCAACACATAAAGTATAACAAGCAACATGTTAGCAACATGGGGGCGCTGGTAATAACCACAACTCCCACTGCTTGTCCCTCTTTCCAAACCCTGCTCCCCAATAATATTAGTTTAGTTTAACAAAAGAGGACCATGACAGGAAGACCACAGTATGGAGTAAAGGAGGGCAAGGCAGGAGAGCGGATCTGTTAATACCTCGTATCTAAAAACCAACAGCTATACACCCTTTTAATCAATACCTCGACATCTCAAAGTATCTATTCTATCCAACCAGTAAGTATAATTGTCCTTGTTCTATTGTGCACATCAAACCCAATCTTTCGTCTGCTGGCGTATAATCCCTTGACTTAGGATTTTAAATTCTTACAAAATGTCAGTTCTTCTACATCTATCAGGCTTCCAATTGATCTAGTGCAGAGCTATACACTTACAAACAAGATGTTTGTTGCAGGGGTTAATTCCAAGTCAAACAGGTAAACATGACCCGAGTTAGATATTTAGAAATAACATCCATAGTAAATTATATTTATAAATTTATATCGGTACTTATATACTCAATTGTAACCAAAGATTGTAAAACACAATTAGAATGTAAATATCACCAGGGACAGAAAGTAGAATAATCCTAATTCACTCAATAGTAACAAAATTAAGACTAGTTGACAACTACCAATAGTCGTTGTATTCTTTTAAGAATAATAAAATGGCATATACTTGTATTCAACTAATTAATAAGCACTCAACTCTCTCATACCAAAATTTATCAAAGCCCGTTTTTGGACGTGACTTTACCACGAACAACAGCAAGGGCAAACTTCGTAGTCACGTAAGCCTGTCACAAGTCAACGGAATATGTACATCCCCAGCTACTTAGTCTGAGTTCAAAGAGAACTAATGGGTTACACCTTGGAGCTGAACGGTGTATCAGAAGTGATGATATTGGCAGTATTGCTATCTATCATTAGATAAATTCGCCAGGAAATATGTTTGACGTCAATTTGGAAGGACAAATATGCTGAAATCAATCCTGTTATTGTTATATAGTGAGTTATTAGTTTTGGCCTGTTTTAATGGTCAAATCCCGTAAAAATATAATAGTGTCACAAAATTAAATTAGCAAGATACCATATCTGCGAAGTATGTAACGAAAGCGCCGAGTGATCCGTCAAATGACTGCTAGTTGTCAAATATTAAGGCAAAATATGGTCGTGATCGTGGGATTCGATTCTTTCTGCTCAACCACACAACCATTAGCCTGGCATGAATATCCATACAAAATTGACAATATAGCAACAGAAACAAACAACTATCGTTTTAAGGAGCAAATTCTTTGGATCAATAATTTACGTAAAACGACAGAAATAACTAGTAAATGATATTTTTGAGACGATAATTTTGTGATCGATTCACAAAGATTACGTCGACAATAAATGTAGCAGATGCAAAATTTGGATATATATTAAGCTTAAAATCTGAAATCAATCTCCAAACTATGATAAGTAGCGCGCAAATTTGGATTTAGGACAATAGACCCGAAACGAGTATTGTATGTTTTTATATGACAATTATAATGTATAAGAAATGAATTGCATATAGACAAACACATAAGTTTGAAGGAGTGACTACTTGATAGAACTTTATTTCATCGACTGCCTCCAGATAAAACCATTATCAAACCTCGGCATTTACTCCGCCCTTCGGTTATAACATAGCAATGTGTTTTCTCGTGGTAGAAACAAATTCTTTATCAATGATTACATAACTCAACTTCATGTAATTAATGTATACTATATATCCGAGCTCTATAAATACAAAGAGTGGCACCACTCGGTAGTCAGTCATCGAAAAGGAAAACCCAAGTTGTGGCCGTTGTGTGATGACTAAAGAGCACCTCAAAATTTCTGAATGTTCACAGATTAATTAAAATGCTTGGTTGTTGCCATCCTTTATCTAAAGCCATTAAGAATTGAAGCAACACAAGACCCATAACGTTAATTGCAAAGATGTGAGAAATTGATAATGATTAAGACTATTTATTACACTTGTACAATTCATATAAACTTTTAGGAATCCGATGATTATTTGAGTATTTAAACAAGGGTGTTGACACATCACCACTATTATAAAATTTATATATATTTAAATTTCATGCTTATATATAAAAATATAACCAATCTACTCATTAAAGTCAAATACCACATTTAAACGAAAGCAAAGAAACAGCACATGAAAGAGATGACTGGCAAAACCACACCTACACTAAGATATCGACTTCCATATCTTTGTTGCTTATGATGTTTATAAAGGTGAATAAGAAACGTTGTAACGTATTATACTCTAACATATAAAAGAGGATAAAAAGTAGTTAATACGAAAAAAAATAAAAACAATTATACCCTTTTATTTTTTCTACTAATATATTCTTCTGAAAGATTAGACCATCACTCATCAGCGAATATATTCAACAACCAAAGGTTATCGATAATAATTTAGTGACGATAATTAACTAGAGAGACTCATTTAAGAGAGCCACGAAAGACAGTACCCCTTTGAACTGTATTCTTTTAATTATGAGAGATACTTTGGCCTAGATCGTAATCATTAATCACATTTAATTTTTTTCCTTTCACACTCGGCCTTGCTGCAGTCGTGGTAAAACATTCTGACAAAGTTTCATCAGCAGCAAACGTTTTCTAGCATTTATGTTGAATACGTTTGCTTCTAGAACATACCACTGAAAACTTTTCAATCCAACCAATTGATGTCCGTCAGAATAAAACATCAAGGTATTATATTTTCATTGATAGAGAGAAATACTATGTAACAGCAGAAGAGGTGACGCAAAGACTCCACACCCGCTTAACAACTGAACGACTCAATGCAAACATCTTATTGAGATTCCAATATTGACCATTCAAGTAGTAAAATGCACCGCACGTTATCAGTAAAGGACAGCCTTTCTCGGCGGCGAATAGGTAGAAAAATTCAGGGAACGTTGACACTAATTCGGTTTATACAATGGTATGAACTGACAATCGATATATCGAATTTAATTACATTATATAGCTCATATGGGATAATATATTAGTTCATCTATTATGATCAAATAAAAAAATAAAGCATGAAGAAAAGAAGCTTGTCCACATTTATACATAACAAAAGCAACTAGATCATATATGATAAATACTTATTCTTATACACATTTACAGTTGTTGTCACCAATGTGTGTAAATCAAAGTTATCAAAGTTGAATATTCCACAGAATCTGCTTTGCAAAAAACACTCTTACCGTGGTTGTAAAAATCAACACAGATACACATTGTCGTGCGGTATGAAGAATGAACGACCACCTAGTGCGCGGCTTTTGATGATCTTTGAAACTATACTGGAATGATTACAGATCTCCTCTTTATCCGATGAATGTACAACTATGTTAGTGGCTCAGACGTTATAGGGAATGAATTTTCAGAGTGAGTTTGCGTCATTAACCTGAACTCCTACAAAAATAAAAACGAAGAAAGAACGGTAGATGACAATGTGGACTTGTGGAAGTGCTTTCCGAGAATAAACACGCAGGCATACACCTCTGCGCCACAGTCTCGTGTTGCTGTGAACCATAATTGACTAATTTCGAGCAATCCTATTGCGTGCCGGGAATTAGTGTTACCATTATATACGGCCCCCAACGTTAGGAAATAATTCTTATTTTCTTTGCACGAGAATGATTTCGGGGAGTTTTGCAGGTAACGTCTAAGAGAAGTAACAGGTTCGAGTAGTTAATGTTCCGTCAAATGCGGTCAAGCGAACTTTTTGCGTTGTATGTCAATGCCAAAATATTTAATTTAACATATACCAGACTGAAAGTAAATTTTTATTATTGACAGGATGTTATATTCCTTAAATCGTTTCATGCTTATACCTCAATCATAGGCGAATGGTCACATAGTGGTAACGTAATATGAATCCCAAAAAAACATATACAATCACAGATCGAGTTTGTCTGATGGGCACACCGGTAACCTCCGACAAAGCGAAGGGATAGGGGTACTTCCAAGGAGTGTCCTAGGAGGACATATAACAACACGGAACGAGAATGCAGCACATGCCGGACGCAAATTGCGAGCGTACACTCAAAAAGGAAACCCCGCGAGACGAGTGATCACCCCTGGTAGTCAAGAAAAAAACAATAAATAAGATAAAAAAAAACCAGAGAGAAAAGGTTAAAACATAAACTCCAAACCAACACCCGTTCAAATCCTGAGACAAATTAAGCTATAAAGAAATAGACAGAGTCTTTTAAGTCTTTTATTAAACCATAATGGGTAATGATAAACAAAATCAGATCTTAACATAATGAATGTAGTGATAATTTTGTAAAAGTCAGCCACACTAAAGGATCACATTGATGAGACGACGTATGAGAATTGTAGTACGCAAATGATAGACTTGACTCTGAAGTACGAGGCTGCGTGCTCATCAAAACTATTGCCTCTCAAAAATCTTGTGTAACTATATGACAATCGTATCGACAGTCAGCATTCCTCAGAGAAACTTCAACTACACACCCACTCGAACCAATTCACAAAAAAGTGTAACAGTGTGCTAGGACAAGAGGCAAATGAGAAAGAGATATGCTCGAGACGGTTCAGGCAGGAAATTATTCTAAAATCAAAATAAATTTCGGAGTTGTTTAGAGTTAGACTTCTTGCAAGATGTGCGAGTTGCATGTTACTTAGAGGAATTATATGAAATTAGTTTGGTCACAGATCGTAGGAATTCTCAACAGAAAAGATGAAAGACATGACAGAGTCGTTTCGCTTCGCAACCTGAGTGTGCTGGAATTCTCGATAATGCAGTACAAAATCTAGACTAAACACGCGGTAGAACGTATACCTTCATAAAATTGCCCCGTCATCTGAAAAAGTCTATAGGATCCTTTCACCAAATGGCGATGGGGATTCCCTCGCAGTTAGAAGGAACGAAGATCATAACCATTTTATAACACCCCTCAACCGAAAATAAAAAACAATCCCTTCAGTTCTCGATATAGGTGAGCCTCATGTCAATGGGTTTATAAATTTACAGTCTAAAGCCTCGCCAGTTCCTCCCCTCTACCTCCGACCATGGTTACTAGAGCCACGCGGTGTTCCCAAATTTAGCCGCAGAGACCGTAGTCGAGATGAAAAAAAAATTAATCATAAAATAGAATACTAAAAAACAAGATGCCCAATAGTCTTGATTCAGGTAATACGGACACCAAGTCTGTAGTCAAATCAGTGCGTGAAAAAACCGGCTTAACAATAGGCTATATGAAACCACATCGAGCATCATTTGACTCAAAAATGGTAAGGTCATCCTGTAAACTAACGTTGTAGAGATTTATATTTAACGACACCTCATATAAATTTTTACTGAAATGCTGCCACTTGAAAATATTCAGTGACTAGGATGAGAAACCTCTAGCTAGTATCAACTTGTCTGTAAAGTTCAGCTTGCTCGACTCAAAAACCGTGATCATACGCAGACAAGCTTTTGGCGTATCGCTAAGTTGAGAGACATACCATCACCCATGTGTCTAGGTTGATTGTTATTTGGATATATTTGGTTAACGATAAATATTGGGTAAATCGACGATGGGGGGAAGCTGAATATCGTCGGCCGTTTGTCATATAAGCTAGTAGTGTAATTTGCCGTTAATGTCAATGTTCAATAACATATTCCAAGTAACGAAAATCAGACATGGAAGTTACTTCCGTGGTGTCTTTTTATTTCTAGTTTGTCGCCTGGGACATTATTGTATATTCGTGATCATATGATATGAAAAATTCAATTATTATTGATTTCGATAATAACCGTCGTCCAATTATACCTCGAAAATGCCGAACCAAAAGGCCAACCTCGGCCAAAGATTTCTTCTTGCATTGAGATGTGACTACAGTGGAATACATGTCCACTGTTAATCGAATGCCTCGCAACCCACATTATCAGGTCAATTGCACAAAGCATAACGCGTTCTGCGGGAAATATCCTCCATAGAAGGAAAAAGGGAGTGATAAGGTATGATAATCTTTTTCAAAATGTCTAGTTTGGGTTTTTGTGAATAGGCGACCCTTGGTTATTGGTCCCGACAAATGATGTTCAAAGTGCTGTGTTGGATGAGAAAGAACATAATATGATAGATTAACATACAATAAAGTAGGATGAAAGTTAAACAATGATGAATCTTAAACGTAAGAGTTATAGATAAAAAAATATAAAAATCCATATGGAAACCACTTATTAAAATACTCATTATTTATTAAAATTCAAAATCTGTTGTTGCCAACTTATGTCACACTTTATTGACGGATTGTTTGACACAGAAATGTGACAATTAAAAAGAAATTCAAAGACCACATGCAAATTGTCCTAATCATCATACTTTTTTGATGATATATAAACCTATAAACATCATCACGTTTCGATCATATAAGAATCGGTTGAAATTAAGTGGATAGAATACATGGTCTAATATTAATACTTTGTTTCAAGTTTTGGCAATCAACAGATTTATCTTAAAAAAACTGGTACTGTATTTTATGTTTTCTGATTCGAATCATAGTGTCAGACATCTTTGACGGAATAGTTTTACTCAATGAGGCTTAAATGTAATGTATGGTACTGTAGCACCGAACACAATTTGCTAACTAGCCACATTGACGGAATGGCAGAAATGCTACTGTCAATTTATTGACGGTAAAACATATTGCTAATAAAATAAATTTGGACAGACCATGATTGTCAAGTGTTATGCCTAATATCAGTGTTGAACAGGCTGCCCTTGCTAACTACTGTGCAATCCATTATTATTAATAGAAGAGATTCCTAGAGATTTATTTTATTCCTCTCTTGTCTATACTCAGACACATAATGTATAAATACTAACATAAAAAAAAAAAAAAAAAAAAAAAAAACACGAAAAAATTGCGTCAAAGATATTTAATGGATAGAGTGAATATATTAAAGTATAATTTTCATTCATTTCATCTTCCCTCTAAAGGTCTTCCCTTCTGTCTTCTTGGTAAATCCTGTTGAAAGAGAGTCATCTCATTGAATATTGGATCTATTTCACCTGCCATTACTCACTTTTGTCAAAAATTAATATTTGTGGAAAATTACCACCCAAGTTTACTGATACTTAAAAGCGTTCAATAAAATCCCATTATCAACTACACCCTACTATAGAATACTTACGATGAAGTAAGTACACGAATGATCCCTCATTCACGTATGGGACTATCAAATTGGCCTCAAGAAAACAATATCTGAGGGGAAATTGTTGGGAGTAATTGCCCCCTCACACAAAGTTACAGACTTTTTGAAGTCCATAAACGTACATACGGCAATATGATACACAATGTTCATAAAAAGCAAAGACTATTTAATTAGACTATTTGTTTGTTGATCCATTTACATAAACTGTACATGTCACAGGTATAAATAACTCTCCTAATAAGTTATATGACTAATTTCAAGGATTTTTTTACTTATAAGCAATATAAAGAATAGATTGAATAGTAGTGGTATGTTACTGCAAAAATAAAATAAAAAAAAAAAAGAAAAAAAAACATTAAAAAAATGATTCAGATTAAAGCCTTAAGTTAAGTGATTTTCAACTAACTTTCATGAACACTTCAATGAACACTTTTAAAAAACATTAAGTAATAAAAGAAATTAGAATCCAGCTTTCATTTCTGGACTCAACTGGAGGAAATTAATATTTGAACCATGAATAATTTGAATGTCTGCCATGGAGAAAGAAGACTTTTTAAAAAATTGCAAAGGCAGACATCGATAAACACATCATGCCATTATGCATTTCTATTTGGTTAAATGTAAAGAGATCAAAAACTTTTAGAAGATACTACCTGTTTT
>CAJDSM010013394.1:6106-16524 GCA_903981925.1 Ostrea lurida | reverse complement strand
AAAACTTTAAAGATTACTTTTGATTCTGGTTGTGGGTCAACAATGGACACAAACTTTTAAAGATATACCTTTGATTCTGGATCTGTGGGTCAACACTGGACACTGAAGATGGACTACCAGGAAGTAGTGGAGACAAGTCCTGTGCTTGCAACTGGTCTACTGGAAAGCTGAAGAAATGTTGCATTAATTAATTAAAGCTTTAAAGTTACCTGTACTTTCTTTTTTATTTTAGTAAAAGGAAAGTTACAGGTAACTTTTAAGCTTAATTAATTAATGCAACATTCTGTTCAGCTTTCCAGGTAGACTCAGTTGCAATAGCCACAGGACTTGTCTCACTACATTCCTGGTATCCATCTTCAGTGTGCCAGTTGTTGACCGCACAGATCCAGAATCAAATGTATATCTTTAAATAATTTGATAGTTGGAATAAGCATGTTTAATTTTTTAGTAAAAAGAAAAGGTACAGGTGGACTTAAAGCTTTTTAATTATATGCAACATTTCTTCAGCTTTCCAGTTTAGACCAGTGCAACACAGGACTTTTGTTCTCCACTTACTTCCTGGTTTAGTCCATCTTCAGTGTCCAGTTGTTGGACCCACCCAGATCCAGAATCAAAAAAACAGGTAGTATCTTCTAAAAGTTTTGATTCTGTTACATTTAAACCCAAATAGAAATGCATTAATGGCATGGATGGTTTGATCGATTGTTCTTGCTTTGCAATTTTTAAAAAGTTCTTCTTTTTTTCCCCTCCCCAGGGGACTATTCAATTAAGCTTGTATTCACATGGTTCAAATATTAATTTCCTGCCAGTTGTCAGTTCCAGAAATGAAAGCTTGGATTCTAATTTCTTTTATTACTTAATGTTTTTTAAAGTGGTCATTGAAGTGTTCATGAATAAGTTGTTGAAAATTCACTTAACTGAACTGGCTTTAATCTGACATCATTTTTTTAATTGTTTTTTTTTTTTTCTTTTTATTTTTTTTTTTTTTTTTTTATTATTAATTTTTGCAATCTACTACATTTTATACCCCACTAAACTACTTTTTTCTTTATATTAGCTTATTTAAGTAAAAACAATTTCCTTGAAATTTTAGTTTCATTATAACTATTAGGAGAAGTTATTTATACCTGTGACATGTTTACAGTTTGATGTAATGGATATACAAACAAATAGTTCTAAATTAAATATGTCTTTCTTTTTATTGAACAGTTGTTGCTATCATATTGCGTATGTTACGTTATGGACTTCAAATAAGTTGTAACTTTGGTGATGGGGGATTACTCCAGACAATATTCCCCTCAGATATTGTTTTTTCTTGAGGCCAATTTTGATCAGTCCATCAGTGGAGATGAGGATCATTCGTGACTTTTACTTCATCGGTAAGTATTCTAAAAATAGTACTGTGGTGTTAGTTGATAAGGGATATTTATTATTAAGAAGCTGCCTTTTAAGTATCAGTAAACTTGGTGGTAATTTTTTCCCGACCAAAATATTAATTTTTGCAAAAGCTTGAGTAATGGCAGGTGAAATAGATCCAATATTCAATGAGATGACTCTCTTTCAACAGGATTTACCAAGAAGACAGAAGGGAAGACCTTTAGAGGGAAGATGAAATGAATGAAAATTATACTTTAATATATTCACTCTATCCATTAAATATCTTTGACGCAATTTTTTCGTGTTTTTTTTTTTTTTTTTTTTTTTTTTATGTTAGTATTTATACATTATGTGTCTGAGTATAGACAAGAGAGGAATAAAATAAATCTCTAGGAATCTCTTCTATTAATAATAATGGATTGCACAGTAGTTAGCAAGGGCAGCCTGTTCAACACTGATATTAGGCATAACACTTGACAATCATGGTCTGTCCAAATTTATTTTATTAGCAATATGTTTTACCGTCAATAAATTGACAGTAGCATTTCTGCCATTCCGTCAATGTGGCTAGTTAGCAAATTGTGTTCGGTGCTACAGTACCATACATTACATTTAAGCCTCATTGAGTAAAACTATTCCGTCAAAGATGTCTGACACTATGATTCGAATCAGAAAACATAAAATACAGTACCAGTTTTTTTAAGATAAATCTGTTGATTGCCAAAACTTGAAACAAAGTATTAATATTAGACCATGTATTCTATCCACTTAATTTCAACCGATTCTTATATGATCGAAACGTGATGATGTTTATAGGTTTATATATCATCAAAAAAGTATGATGATTAGGACAATTTGCATGTGGTCTTTGAATTTCTTTTTAATTGTCACATTTCTGTGTCAAACAATCCGTCAATAAAGTGTGACATAAGTTGGCAACAACAGATTTTGAATTTTAATAAATAATGAGTATTTTAATAAGTGGTTTCCATATGGATTTTTATATTTTTTTATCTATAACTCTTACGTTTAAGATTCATCATTGTTTAACTTTCATCCTACTTTATTGTATGTTAATCTATCATATTATGTTCTTTCTCATCCAACACAGCACTTTGAACATCATTTGTCGGGACCAATAACCAAGGGTCGCCTATTCACAAAAACCCAAACTAGACATTTTGAAAAAGATTATCATACCTTATCACTCCCTTTTTCCTTCTATGGAGGATATTTCCCGCAGAACGCGTTATGCTTTGTGCAATTGACCTGATAATGTGGGTTGCGAGGCATTCGATTAACAGTGGACATGTATTCCACTGTAGTCACATCTCAATGCAAGAAGAAATCTTTGGCCGAGGTTGGCCTTTTGGTTCGGCATTTTCGAGGTATAATTGGACGACGGTTATTATCGAAATCAATAATAATTGAATTTTTCATATCATATGATCACGAATATACAATAATGTCCCAGGCGACAAACTAGAAATAAAAAGACACCACGGAAGTAACTTCCATGTCTGATTTTCGTTACTTGGAATATGTTATTGAACATTGACATTAACGGCAAATTACACTACTAGCTTATATGACAAACGGCCGACGATATTCAGCTTCCCCCCATCGTCGATTTACCCAATATTTATCGTTAACCAAATATATCCAAATAACAATCAACCTAGACACATGGGTGATGGTATGTCTCTCAACTTAGCGATACGCCAAAAGCTTGTCTGCGTATGATCACGGTTTTTGAGTCGAGCAAGCTGAACTTTACAGACAAGTTGATACTAGCTAGAGGTTTCTCATCCTAGTCACTGAATATTTTCAAGTGGCAGCATTTCAGTAAAAATTTATATGAGGTGTCGTTAAATATAAATCTCTACAACGTTAGTTTACAGGATGACCTTACCATTTTTGAGTCAAATGATGCTCGATGTGGTTTCATATAGCCTATTGTTAAGCCGGTTTTTTCACGCACTGATTTGACTACAGACTTGGTGTCCGTATTACCTGAATCAAGACTATTGGGCATCTTGTTTTTTAGTATTCTATTTTATGATTAATTTTTTTTTCATCTCGACTACGGTCTCTGCGGCTAAATTTGGGAACACCGCGTGGCTCTAGTAACCATGGTCGGAGGTAGAGGGGAGGAACTGGCGAGGCTTTAGACTGTAAATTTATAAACCCATTGACATGAGGCTCACCTATATCGAGAACTGAAGGGATTGTTTTTTATTTTCGGTTGAGGGGTGTTATAAAATGGTTATGATCTTCGTTCCTTCTAACTGCGAGGGAATCCCCATCGCCATTTGGTGAAAGGATCCTATAGACTTTTTCAGATGACGGGGCAATTTTATGAAGGTATACGTTCTACCGCGTGTTTAGTCTAGATTTTGTACTGCATTATCGAGAATTCCAGCACACTCAGGTTGCGAAGCGAAACGACTCTGTCATGTCTTTCATCTTTTCTGTTGAGAATTCCTACGATCTGTGACCAAACTAATTTCATATAATTCCTCTAAGTAACATGCAACTCGCACATCTTGCAAGAAGTCTAACTCTAAACAACTCCGAAATTTATTTTGATTTTAGAATAATTTCCTGCCTGAACCGTCTCGAGCATATCTCTTTCTCATTTGCCTCTTGTCCTAGCACACTGTTACACTTTTTTGTGAATTGGTTCGAGTGGGTGTGTAGTTGAAGTTTCTCTGAGGAATGCTGACTGTCGATACGATTGTCATATAGTTACACAAGATTTTTGAGAGGCAATAGTTTTGATGAGCACGCAGCCTCGTACTTCAGAGTCAAGTCTATCATTTGCGTACTACAATTCTCATACGTCGTCTCATCAATGTGATCCTTTAGTGTGGCTGACTTTTACAAAATTATCACTACATTCATTATGTTAAGATCTGATTTTGTTTATCATTACCCATTATGGTTTAATAAAAGACTTAAAAGACTCTGTCTATTTCTTTATAGCTTAATTTGTCTCAGGATTTGAACGGGTGTTGGTTTGGAGTTTATGTTTTAACCTTTTCTCTCTGGTTTTTTTTTATCTTATTTATTGTTTTTTTCTTGACTACCAGGGGTGATCACTCGTCTCGCGGGGTTTCCTTTTTGAGTGTACGCTCGCAATTTGCGTCCGGCATGTGCTGCATTCTCGTTCCGTGTTGTTATATGTCCTCCTAGGACACTCCTTGGAAGTACCCCTATCCCTTCGCTTTGTCGGAGGTTACCGGTGTGCCCATCAGACAAACTCGATCTGTGATTGTATATGTTTTTTTGGGATTCATATTACGTTACCACTATGTGACCATTCGCCTATGATTGAGGTATAAGCATGAAACGATTTAAGGAATATAACATCCTGTCAATAATAAAAATTTACTTTCAGTCTGGTATATGTTAAATTAAATATTTTGGCATTGACATACAACGCAAAAAGTTCGCTTGACCGCATTTGACGGAACATTAACTACTCGAACCTGTTACTTCTCTTAGACGTTACCTGCAAAACTCCCCGAAATCATTCTCGTGCAAAGAAAATAAGAATTATTTCCTAACGTTGGGGGCCGTATATAATGGTAACACTAATTCCCGGCACGCAATAGGATTGCTCGAAATTAGTCAATTATGGTTCACAGCAACACGAGACTGTGGCGCAGAGGTGTATGCCTGCGTGTTTATTCTCGGAAAGCACTTCCACAAGTCCACATTGTCATCTACCGTTCTTTCTTCGTTTTTATTTTTGTAGGAGTTCAGGTTAATGACGCAAACTCACTCTGAAAATTCATTCCCTATAACGTCTGAGCCACTAACATAGTTGTACATTCATCGGATAAAGAGGAGATCTGTAATCATTCCAGTATAGTTTCAAAGATCATCAAAAGCCGCGCACTAGGTGGTCGTTCATTCTTCATACCGCACGACAATGTGTATCTGTGTTGATTTTTACAACCACGGTAAGAGTGTTTTTTGCAAAGCAGATTCTGTGGAATATTCAACTTTGATAACTTTGATTTACACACATTGGTGACAACAACTGTAAATGTGTATAAGAATAAGTATTTATCATATATGATCTAGTTGCTTTTGTTATGTATAAATGTGGACAAGCTTCTTTTCTTCATGCTTTATTTTTTTATTTGATCATAATAGATGAACTAATATATTATCCCATATGAGCTATATAATGTAATTAAATTCGATATATCGATTGTCAGTTCATACCATTGTATAAACCGAATTAGTGTCAACGTTCCCTGAATTTTTCTACCTATTCGCCGCCGAGAAAGGCTGTCCTTTACTGATAACGTGCGGTGCATTTTACTACTTGAATGGTCAATATTGGAATCTCAATAAGATGTTTGCATTGAGTCGTTCAGTTGTTAAGCGGGTGTGGAGTCTTTGCGTCACCTCTTCTGCTGTTACATAGTATTTCTCTCTATCAATGAAAATATAATACCTTGATGTTTTATTCTGACGGACATCAATTGGTTGGATTGAAAAGTTTTCAGTGGTATGTTCTAGAAGCAAACGTATTCAACATAAATGCTAGAAAACGTTTGCTGCTGATGAAACTTTGTCAGAATGTTTTACCACGACTGCAGCAAGGCCGAGTGTGAAAGGAAAAAAATTAAATGTGATTAATGATTACGATCTAGGCCAAAGTATCTCTCATAATTAAAAGAATACAGTTCAAAGGGGTACTGTCTTTCGTGGCTCTCTTAAATGAGTCTCTCTAGTTAATTATCGTCACTAAATTATTATCGATAACCTTTGGTTGTTGAATATATTCGCTGATGAGTGATGGTCTAATCTTTCAGAAGAATATATTAGTAGAAAAAATAAAAGGGTATAATTGTTTTTATTTTTTTTCGTATTAACTACTTTTTATCCTCTTTTATATGTTAGAGTATAATACGTTACAACGTTTCTTATTCACCTTTATAAACATCATAAGCAACAAAGATATGGAAGTCGATATCTTAGTGTAGGTGTGGTTTTGCCAGTCATCTCTTTCATGTGCTGTTTCTTTGCTTTCGTTTAAATGTGGTATTTGACTTTAATGAGTAGATTGGTTATATTTTTATATATAAGCATGAAATTTAAATATATATAAATTTTATAATAGTGGTGATGTGTCAACACCCTTGTTTAAATACTCAAATAATCATCGGATTCCTAAAAGTTTATATGAATTGTACAAGTGTAATAAATAGTCTTAATCATTATCAATTTCTCACATCTTTGCAATTAACGTTATGGGTCTTGTGTTGCTTCAATTCTTAATGGCTTTAGATAAAGGATGGCAACAACCAAGCATTTTAATTAATCTGTGAACATTCAGAAATTTTGAGGTGCTCTTTAGTCATCACACAACGGCCACAACTTGGGTTTTCCTTTTCGATGACTGACTACCGAGTGGTGCCACTCTTTGTATTTATAGAGCTCGGATATATAGTATACATTAATTACATGAAGTTGAGTTATGTAATCATTGATAAAGAATTTGTTTCTACCACGAGAAAACACATTGCTATGTTATAACCGAAGGGCGGAGTAAATGCCGAGGTTTGATAATGGTTTTATCTGGAGGCAGTCGATGAAATAAAGTTCTATCAAGTAGTCACTCCTTCAAACTTATGTGTTTGTCTATATGCAATTCATTTCTTATACATTATAATTGTCATATAAAAACATACAATACTCGTTTCGGGTCTATTGTCCTAAATCCAAATTTGCGCGCTACTTATCATAGTTTGGAGATTGATTTCAGATTTTAAGCTTAATATATATCCAAATTTTGCATCTGCTACATTTATTGTCGACGTAATCTTTGTGAATCGATCACAAAATTATCGTCTCAAAAATATCATTTACTAGTTATTTCTGTCGTTTTACGTAAATTATTGATCCAAAGAATTTGCTCCTTAAAACGATAGTTGTTTGTTTCTGTTGCTATATTGTCAATTTTGTATGGATATTCATGCCAGGCTAATGGTTGTGTGGTTGAGCAGAAAGAATCGAATCCCACGATCACGACCATATTTTGCCTTAATATTTGACAACTAGCAGTCATTTGACGGATCACTCGGCGCTTTCGTTACATACTTCGCAGATATGGTATCTTGCTAATTTAATTTTGTGACACTATTATATTTTTACGGGATTTGACCATTAAAACAGGCCAAAACTAATAACTCACTATATAACAATAACAGGATTGATTTCAGCATATTTGTCCTTCCAAATTGACGTCAAACATATTTCCTGGCGAATTTATCTAATGATAGATAGCAATACTGCCAATATCATCACTTCTGATACACCGTTCAGCTCCAAGGTGTAACCCATTAGTTCTCTTTGAACTCAGACTAAGTAGCTGGGGATGTACATATTCCGTTGACTTGTGACAGGCTTACGTGACTACGAAGTTTGCCCTTGCTGTTGTTCGTGGTAAAGTCACGTCCAAAAACGGGCTTTGATAAATTTTGGTATGAGAGAGTTGAGTGCTTATTAATTAGTTGAATACAAGTATATGCCATTTTATTATTCTTAAAAGAATACAACGACTATTGGTAGTTGTCAACTAGTCTTAATTTTGTTACTATTGAGTGAATTAGGATTATTCTACTTTCTGTCCCTGGTGATATTTACATTCTAATTGTGTTTTACAATCTTTGGTTACAATTGAGTATATAAGTACCGATATAAATTTATAAATATAATTTACTATGGATGTTATTTCTAAATATCTAACTCGGGTCATGTTTACCTGTTTGACTTGGAATTAACCCCTGCAACAAACATCTTGTTTGTAAGTGTATAGCTCTGCACTAGATCAATTGGAAGCCTGATAGATGTAGAAGAACTGACATTTTGTAAGAATTTAAAATCCTAAGTCAAGGGATTATACGCCAGCAGACGAAAGATTGGGTTTGATGTGCACAATAGAACAAGGACAATTATACTTACTGGTTGGATAGAATAGATACTTTGAGATGTCGAGGTATTGATTAAAAGGGTGTATAGCTGTTGGTTTTTAGATACGAGGTATTAACAGATCCGCTCTCCTGCCTTGCCCTCCTTTACTCCATACTGTGGTCTTCCTGTCATGGTCCTCTTTTGTTAAACTAAACTAATATTATTGGGGAGCAGGGTTTGGAAAGAGGGACAAGCAGTGGGAGTTGTGGTTATTACCAGCGCCCCCATGTTGCTAACATGTTGCTTGTTATACTTTATGTGTTGATAACAGCATGGCTAGATCTGTCCATAATGATCAATCTCCTGAATCTAGAGGTGAGGAAACTGCAACTTAGTCCGAATAACAACTCCTGTATTATATGTACTGGTGATGATATGAATTAGGATCATCATACACTCCATAGCGGGATGGTTTAAAAGAAGAATCTTCCTTCCTAATTTCCTGAAACAGTATGAGCAGTTATAGTAGATACTACGGTTCAGTATGAATGGAAAAGTCTCATATGCTTACCTTCTTTCTTGACGCATTGCAACTCTGTTATAACTTAGGGTTTTTTATGTCGTTCCGTTCAATTGGTAACTCGTTCTTAATTTTACATTGTGACCGACAGAGAGTAGGTGCATCCGTGGCTTATTCACGCTTCCGATAGGATAAATATTGAATAGAATCATACGCCGCTCTGATATTACATGGGCACATATCGTATGTGCGACACGAGGCGTCGGGCTAGACAATTTGGCACATCAGGTATAATGATCTGTCGTATATTCATTCATATGCATATTTCTCATCAGTTAGGATTAGAGGTTTACACTATACTGTCGTGACTGCTCATTCAGTTGTGGGATTATATTTGTTTACCCAGCAGAGGTGTTAAACGGTTATGTGGAGAATTGGATTAGGTCACTTGTTTCCGTACTAGAGGTGTTCAGGTGTGTGGTTTACATGTTTTCCCTAAGATATTACAATGAATTCTTATGAGTTGGTAGAAACTGATTTCAATAAATGATTAAACTCTTGGTAGTACTGTGTTTAGTGAGTTGTGCTCCCGCGCGTATATGTTTAGTGTTCACCAGTGCTACACGGCCATCTGCGTGGCAGGAAGTATCATGCCAGGGGGCAGTTGGGGATGGTGCGTGTTTATGGTTCTATTGGGCACTGACAATTAATTCTTCTAGCGGGGTAAGGACGTGCCGGCTGATATTGTCGGCAAGACGCTCGCCGTGACTCGCCTCTCTGTTTTCCTGAAGAAGAATGTATGGGTCGAATAATTCTGGTGTATGTGTAATACCTCTATCAATAAATAATTTTCTGTTTCAAATGGCGTGCCTTTATCCATTGTGTGAACAATCCGATGGCGGGAGAACTGCTTGGTTAGGTATGCTTGAATCGCGGTTCACCTCCTCAGATACTTTAGGCAGTTTGATACTGAGGACCTAAATCTGTTCGTTGTGTGATATCCGTTCATCCGCATTTGAATGTTATCGTCCTATCCTAACCCAATGGTGAGTGTTAGAACAGGACGTGTTATGATTAATCCGATATGAACACTATACGCCCAAACACCTGTATAGAATCACATTGCTGAAACGACTCCTAAAAGAAAGAGAGGAAAGTACAGCTCCTCATAAATTTATTTTTACTCTCAGAATTACAACAATTCTCCATTGGTTGCATATCACTTTACGCTTATGATGATTCCATGTTCACTATTTAATGTGAGAATAAGCAAGTTAAATGGTGGTAGTGGTGGGGAACACTTAGATAAAGAACCACGGGACCTTGTGTCATATCGGCTGGGTATTGGGCTCTTGCTGGAATCTCAAGGTGCTTCACAAATTATACACTGTTATAGGTGTGTGTTTACACGATTTCGGGTAGTGTTGGCTGATATTATGATATCAGACGATCTAAGATTTTTAGAAGTAATAAGGTTAAACTCTTTTTACTTTGCAAATACTAGTTAAAGGGATTGAAATGTCGAGATTGCACTGGATAGTTTCTGGTACAATGGTTGGTTTCTGATCAAGTGTGGGGTGTGACGTTA
>CAJDSM010013392.1:0-35991 GCA_903981925.1 Ostrea lurida | reverse complement strand
CATAATGCTAGTCTACTTGATGAAGTGTGGGAGGCCATCCGGGTGTATAGCGGTGCGAACTGCCGCTAAATCCACTCATGGGCCAGCACTCATCTCAGAGTAGAGCTCTGTTCTGCCTATTTGCCCGTCAGATACAGACATGATCTTCAAGCTGAGACGTAGATTCCATAGGCTAAGGACTGTCTTTGAAGAGGGGGGTGGGGGCAATCTTCTAAGATAGATTGCGCTAGCAAAGCTAACAGAATACATCACCGAGAAAAAGCTTATGGTATTGGATAACTAAAGGGGGGGGGGGGGGAGCGAAGGGACAATTCTTAAATTAACCATTTGCACGAATAGCCATAGAAAATTTATATAACAGATATGAGGTATTAATGACCCCCCAGGACACACTGCAAGGGGGGGGTGGCGGCAGCAACTTTCTAGACCTGAATAACGTGCCTATACAAATGGGGTCGGAGCGGATGTACACGGGGGAGAGAGGCTTAAACAAGTATTGATGTGTCATGATGGAAAAAGAAAGGTGTCAACTGTCAGACGAACAAAGGGGAGGGCCGCTGGGGGCAAATTAGATCATTTGACTTCAATTCAAGAGCACTAGGTACCAACCTGTAAAGATCCTTATCGGAGTGGAGCGTACATTTTTGAATACACCCCCCCACCTGCAGCACCCCTTTCTCTACACATGCATTGTAGAGACACATAGTTAGTCCGTCATGATTGACATTACGTGCAGCCAGATGGTTCAGTTGACAATTACGTATATTGTTTCAATTCTTTCGGGGCGTGGTCGCAAAATGACAACCCCCCCCCCCCCCCCTGGCGACGCTGCTTCCTGATGGATTGTACTAGTACGCAGCTCGGACTCGTTTGTATCCGCTGGGTCTTTATTGAACAAAAAATACTATTATATACGCGCCGCTTTCGCTATGTCTGCAGGGGTGGTTTGTGCTAGGCCTTTTTGGATGAAGCGCAAGTATAATACGTCATCCCAGCTCCGGGTTCGATGAAACGAAGATCGATAACTTGTCTTGAGTGTTATCTATTGGAAATTGAATTAAGCCGGAAATGTGCAAATGATTTTTCTCTTGACATTTTCGCATAACTGGGAGACACAAAATCCGGAAATTCGTCAAGTAACTGCTAATTAAACATATTCTTTACTCGACCATGTCGCCCGCAGCTGTTCGACCAAAATTTTAGTCGAACGGTCGAGCGATCCGAAGACCCTGTCGAATTAGTTCGAATCATTGTGTTGACATCCCTACATTATATATTTCATCACCCAGCATCAAGACAACTCAATACATTTCGATTCACCATAAGAACCGCATTCTTACCCTGATCTAAAGTCTATATGAACAGATGTGGACATATGCCCCTATGGTCTAAGATATACGTTAGGTGGACGTCTGAGAAGGTCTCTTTATTACAGCTTGACTCCCCACAGGCTGGAAGCATGTCGCTCCCTGCCTATTCTTAACCTCTTCACTTTTCTCTCCCGAAAAATTACTCCCCTTTACTGCTAAGCCTTCATTGCAGATGTTGATATAGGAATTCAGCAGTGGGCCAACTACTGGACAGTATATTAAGTTAATGAATTTTTTGTCAGAATTATTCAGTTTTCTGATTAGTTTACCACAGAATGACATGAATGCAGTATATCATGAATGAGAGATTATGATGAGCAAAGCGATAGTATCTTGTTGATGAGTTGCTCATTTTGAATTTTCCCGATGCTGGAAATAAAAACAAATTTGAATTCTTCCAACGGTCTTCTCTGAGGGCCCGTCAGGTCTATTATTGATTTGTAATCTAAATTGGCTTTCTTCCTGGTCAAAAACAATACAAGTTGTGGTCAAGAGAAGGGATAAGTTGAGCGATTTGGCAATTGAAAAACTGCGTTACAGCAGTAAATCATGCATGCCTTATCGCTAGAAGTGTCACTAGAGGCTACTGCAGCTGACCGTGCGTGACAGAATGATCCAGCGAAAGTGCCTGTGTGGTTCCTGGGTGGAGCAACAATCAAGTGACAGCGACAACCTCTTTCCATTGTTAAGATAAATATTCTCTAAAAGGTCAAAACGCAGTGCAAGTTAACAATATGCCGCTAGAGGATCTAATTTGGAATACACATGGCGTGCGTTAGACGCTAACCAGCGGATTATAGTGTGTCCATAGATGCTCTGTGCCATATTCGGAACTGGCCTGGTGTGTTTCCTGAGCACAAATGTGACGAAATGTTCTACAGCATTGTTCAACATCACACCACTAAGATCAGTTCTAGCGCATCAGGCTCGTGCGAGTCTTCAAATATAGCAGCGATATAGGTTGACGATGTGCGCCAGATATTGGATCCAATACCTGGCAATTAACGAACTCGATACAGTCTGTCCATCCCACTGATCGCTGTGCCAAAATATCACAACGGTCAACCGCTGGCCTGTTGTGAATTCTGACCAAAATGGGTGACAGAAATTTTTTTTTGTTTATAAAATCTAATTAGATCGCGTCAAAATCGCAGGAAGTTCGGATCATGTGGGGCATGATTGGAAATGCATTTACACTACATTGGCTCTCCCATACTGATCGCTCTGTGCCAAAATATAGTGCATTTTCGTGGTTCTCCGCACTGAGATAAGAGATTGTGAACGAAATTTAAGTGTAACTTATTGTTGTAAAAGGATCACTGTAGTGTTACTACTAAGCTTGGGACGTACAACTTAGGGAGAGGATTTGACGCATGCGGCAGACGATTGGATCACTCGCTTAGCACGATTCAGTGTCCATTAACTGATCTTGCTTGCTCTGGGCCAAATATCATGAAAGCTGGCCTGTGTGTGTTGTCTGAGTAACAAATGTGACATCGAAGAAGTTTTGTGCACATCCCCCCCCCGACGATCGCACAGTGATTCATTAGATTCTCTGTGAGTGTCTACCTTATTTAAAGTAGCTATCGCTGAACCAGCAGAGCAGTGCGACACAAGCACCACAGTACAAATCGTCCATCTGCCAGACATCTAAAAACTCGTAAACTATCTCCAACGGAGTCAGCAATCTTCTATATGCTCAGTAATCGCCCGACCCTCAACACCATTGATGATGAGTTTGGTGAATCCCCAGTCTATGGCGACTGAGATGTATTATTCACTACTAGAATACAAAACGGAATTATGTCATGAACATGCAAGATTTTATTCAAACAACACGTCTACATCGTCCTAGCATCCCCCCAACAGCCGTAGACGCCAATTCAGCATCTATTCGTATAGCAAGTATCACTAGAACCTCTACTCCATACGAGAGTTGGTGGTGAGATTGGGACCACAGTAAGTCTATTTCAAATATAACTGAAGTCGTATTGAACCTCAAGGCAAGTGTACCTTTACCAAAGTAGGCATACAGATTTCAACTACAACGACCCACACCTCTCCACGCATCCGCATAACCCCCTAAACCTACCAGCTGAAGGATTTCTCAGCGGTGCCTAGTATTCTCTTGCATAGTTACTATACAGACTGAGTCGGTAATCACCCTATGATGACATCCCTGAGATTTGGCTGAAGAATTGACAAGTCATGTATTTATATTGGCTATGCCACCTGCGAACTAAATTATGACCAACCTATTGTAAAAAGCAATCTTCCATCCGATAACCTTCAGCTCAGATTCAGCATCAATCGTAAGTCAGTATCCACCTCGACAGATCCAACCTCTGGTCTAACCATGAAGGAGCCTGTAGGTGTCGAAGATTTGTAGGACAACGATAATTATTTTAGATATACCCTGAGACGTATAGCAAACTTGCTCAAAATTTTAAACTGCAGCGTCCTGGTTAATAAATTAGCAACTAGTAGCCTTGTGTCCTAGACATTCCTCGATACTACAGGTCTTACTTGAGATACACGCTTCCACCAACGGCCAAGTTGTGTAGTCCTGACAGCCAGATTATTCAGGTGACTCCACTAGATCAGTCACCTTCCATGCAAGGTTAGAAGGAACAATTAGACCCGTCTAATTTAGATATAACTCACAATAGGTTATTAGTACTCAACGTCCATCTTGCCTCCAGAATAAACTTTAGAACCAGTATAACATCCTTATCTTCCTCCAGATTTTTTACCCCGAAGCCTATGAGCTCAGATGTCTAAGCCTACTCTTTTAAAGCACTATGTATCTTTCGCACTAGTACTATTTACTCTCCAGCTGTTCTCAATTTTGAACTTGTGCAAAGAATTTTTAAAGTGCCATGGTCCACAAATCTCGCAGTCAGAGAAAGTCATCATATCATTTTTCCAGGTTTTGGGGGAAAGACAACAATGCTAAATTTTAAGTCACCTTAGATAAGGACAGCATGCAATTGAGACATGTTATTCTTGCTTTAGATTTCCAAAAAACAATAATTAACTTCAGATGGGGCGACGCAGGGGGAAACTCAGAGCGAGAATCTCAAATTAACTGAGTGGCCCGGGTATATAGCAGTTTAAATAATTAGCTCTGCCCCCCCTCCACGCCCCCACAATGTCAAATTATATCTAGGCATTTAATAAATACTATTATTAGATTGCTTTGCCTGAGCGATCAGACTAACAGTGGTGAGCTCGGAGCAGGCTTGATCACTTCTGTTATTTGCTCTGCCGAAATTGACAATGAAAGAAGAACTATAGCATTCGAGATATGGTGTATACACTGATAGGAACATACTGTGCTATACACGAGGTATCAGTGAGCATATCACCAACCTATCTTCATGCTTAAATTCACATATCAGTGATCTCTATGCAAAATGATAAACACTGTTTTGCCAGTGGTTTTTTTGATCTGTGGGCGGATCGAGAGGGCATGGGTGGGAGGGGGGAAGCGGTGATGACATTACCTTCTCTATACCAGCAACCATGTTATAACACAGAGAGAGGTAACCGCTCTCACGATGCAGGTGAGAATACTCAAAATGTCTACACAATATTGCGTATCCATGAATACCTTACACCTGTGACAGTGCCTCACTTGCATAAGATGCTGTTGGTTTCCATAAAGTCATGGAGAAAACACATAATGTCTATGTGATATTGAATATTCATGTATACATTACACTTGCGACAGAGACGACTTGTGCAAGATGCTCTTGGTTTCCATCAGGTCATGGAGAAAACACAGAATGTCTATGTAATATTGCGTATCCATGGATACATTACACCTGCGACAGTGACCTACTTGCGTAAGATACTGTTGGTTTCCATCAGGTCATGGCCGTCTTTACTCATCTGAACCATCTTGCTCTCTCTAGCCTGCAGGATTTCTGTCAACTCAGCAATTTTCTAAAACGGCAAAAACAAATTATAATATAATACGTGACATTTTTATCATTCTGCGTTAGATATGGATTACTACTTGAATACATTGCATGCTGGTTGAAGTTTTTTGATATATGTAATATTTTTCGGTCTTCCAATTTTTAAGATTGTGAGATGAAGCAAGAATGTTGCAGACAATAACACTGATAGATCTCAGCCTGGAGAAATGTTGATCAGGAAAATTTTGCAAATGATGTAGTTATTATTAATAGTTATGTGGAGATTTCCACAGTAATATGTGAAACGCTACATATATATTGATGTAAACATTTTTAGAGAGCAAGTTGGGATAAGAGTGGTTTCATTAAAGCACATTGCTAAATAGAAAAGGTAATGCATGTGGTGAAAATATTTAAAACGAAATGTTTGGAAAATAAAACTTAAAAAGTGAAGAAAAAAAAAGATGTTAAATGTTGCCTGTTTTAAGTGATGATGAAAACTGGAAAATTTCAGCTCTAAAAAAGATTCATGAATTCTTTAGGATTACAATCTCATTTGCGGATAAAAACTTGTGACTAGAGAGATCGCCCCCTGAACTAGAGGGACCCCGCCTCCTTGAACTAGAGAGATCAGCCCCCTGTACTGATTAGGGACCTCCACCTATAACTAGAATACGTTCATTACTGCGCGCCTAACTAGTGAGATTCGCTCCCTACACTGAGAGGCGAACTTGTGGCCAACCCTGAACTAAAGAGATCCGCCACCTATAACTACGAGGGCACCTGACCCCCTGTCTTAACTATGAGAAGATCCGACCCTAACTAGAGAGGAACTCCGCCCAATTGATGACTAGAGAGAATCTTCCCCTAGGAACAACGAGGATGACAGGCTGTCACCTAAATCTAGAGGGAGCACAACGCACCCTGAACTAGATAGGTTGACGGGGCACGCCATACCCATAAAACTTAAGAGGGACTCGCCATGAACTAGGAGCATCTTGTACCCCTGAACAAGAGGGAACTCACGCCCTAAAATTTTAGTAGGGACGCACGCCAACCAAATATTGAACTTTGAGAGAGATCCGCCTAACACTACAGAGGGACTCAGCCCTGAAAGAGGGATCGCGCCCCCGAAATGAAACTAGAAAGATCCGCCCCCTAAACTAGAGAGATCCGCCCCCTAAACTAGAGGGACCCGCCCCCTGAACGAGAAATCTCTCCCCCTGAACGAAGAGGGACCCCGCCCCTAAACAGAAGGGACCCGCGCCTGAACTAAAGGGACCCGCCCCTAACTAGAGGACCTCGCTCCTAATGAGATCCCGCCCCTGAACTAAGAGAGATCTGTCCCTGAACAAGAGGGAACCCCGCCCCTAACTAGAGGGACCCGCCCCCTAAACTGAGGACCCGCCCCCCTGACTAGAGAGATCTGTCCCCTGAACAGAGGACCCGCCCTAAATTAGAGGCGAACCGCCCCATGAACTAGAGAGTCCGCGCCCTTAACTAGAGGGACCCGCCCTGAACTAGAAGAGATCCGCCCCCTGAACTAGAAGGGCACCCGCCCCCTGAACTAGAGAGATCTGTCCCCTGGACAAGAGGGACACCGCTCCCCTAAACTAGAGGGACCCGCCCCTGAAACCTAAGAGAGATCCGCCCCCCTAAACTAGAGGGACCGCCCCTGAACATAGAGAGATCCGCCCCCTGAACATAGAGGGACCCGCCCCTTGAAATAGAGAGATTCCGCACCCTAAACTAGAGGGAACCCGCCCCTGAACTAGAGGGACCCGCCCTAAACAGAGAGATCCGCCCCTGACTAGAGGGACCCGCCCCCCTGAACAAGAGGACCTGCCCCAACTAGAGAGCTCCATAGAGAGATCCGCCCCTGAACTAGAGGAATCCCGCCCACAAGTGATCCCTGAAACTAGGGACCCGCCCCCTGAACAAAGAGGTGTCGCCACTCACTAAGAGAGGATCTCACCCCTGAAGAATCACCCCAGCAGTGAGAAGTCCATCGCTCGACCACCCACTTGAAGTAGAGAATCCGCTCCCTGAACTAGAGAGATCCGCCCCCTACTAGAGGGATCCCGCCCCCTGAACAAGAGGGATCCCGCCCCCCTGGAACTAGAGGGACCCGGCCCCTGAAACAAAGAGGTTTTCACACCCCATTCAGTATAGAAGAGACTCCATCCCCTGAAGTTAAAAAGATCCCACCACTGAAGTAGAGAGAATCCACCCCTGAATAGAGAGACCCACTCTCGTGAACTACAAGAATCTGCCCCCCCCCCCAAAGAAGGGAGATACACCCTTAAGGTTGACAGATCCAATCACAAGGTAGAGAGATAAACTAGCCCTGATACAAGGGTTTTTAATCTTAAGAAATCCAAATGAAGGCGTTCATCCTTCAACAATTCTGGAAACACTACTTGTTTTTTATCTGTAGAGCTACTCCATTAAGTTAGAGATAAAACACCTGCAGCCATAAGTGTAACAATGGTGGCTTCCTCTCCTGTATAAGACAATGGTATATGAATCCGGACCTAAATGAAAAGCACAAAGTAATGTGATTGGGCTACATGGTTTAGCCGCCACCAGTTTCGGGATTCCATAAAGAGCTCTGGTTAACACGTACAATGAGAGACACACATAAAATGAGATGACGTCCACATTAAATGATCGTGTAAGTTTAGTGCTAAAAGCCCACAAAACAGTAAAAGCAGCCATCAACACCAACTTCAAACAACATCTAAATGGGACCTCAGTCTGGGACACGGCAGACATAACTGTTCTCGTGTCAAATCTTACAGCTTTAAATTAACACCTGTTTAATTAGTTGTTTTATGAAAAAAAAATTGCAATTAATTCCTCACTTAAATGAATTCACACTAAAACTGCCTCATTTTAAAGTTTGCAGAGGTAATACTCAAGAAATGATTCTGTTTTGTACAATCCAGATATTACATTTGTCACATTGTTTAAAAGAGTAAAATAGAGAACTTTAGCAAAGTAAATCGGTAACAGAAATTTCTAGCTATTTTGCGAATTCCGTATAATGTGTTTGTACGCATCTAACTGGTCTGGTGGTGTGATTAGGGGCAGCCCCTGTTTAGAAGTTGTTTGATTTATCAGCCCTACACAAACCCTGACCTGCTGGTACAGTACTACATCACTGTTAGTGGCGTCTGGGTCTTCAGGGACCGTCTGTAACTGAAACAACGGAATGTCTATAACTGAAATCTCTTCTAGCGGTCTGTAACTGAAATCTATATAACGGTCTGTTACTGAATCTTCTAGCGGTCTGTTACTGAAATCTTCTAACGGTCTTGTTACTGAAATCTTCTAGCGTCTGTTACTGAAAATCTTAAAGTCTATACTGAAATCTTAATATAACGGTCTGTTACTGAATCTTTAGCGGTCTGTTACTGAAATCTTCTAGCGGTCTGTTACTGAAATCTTATAACGGTCTATACTGAAATCTTAATATAACGGTCTGTTACTGAAATCTTCTAGCGGTCTGTTACTGAAATCTTATAATAACGGTCTGTTACTGAATCTTAATAAGCTGTACTAAAATCTTCTAGCGGTCTGTTACTGAAATCTTCTAGCGGTCTGTTACTGAAATCTTATAACGGTCTATTACTGAAATCTATATAACGGGTCTGTTTACTGAAATCTTCTAGCGGTACTGTTACTGAACGTCTTATTAATAACGGTCTGTTACTGAAATCATTATATAACGTCCTGTTACTGAAACAACGGAATGTCTATAACTGAAATCTTCTAGCGGTCTGTTATTGAAATCTTATAACGGTCTATTACTGAAATCTTACTATAACGGTCTGTTACTGAATCTTCTAGCGGTCTGTACTGAAATCTTCTAGCGGTCTGTTACTGAATCTTATAACGGTCTGTTACTGAAATCTTCTAGCGTCTGTTACTGAAATCTTAAATATACGTCTTTTAAATCTCTAACGGTCTTTTACTGAAATCTTATATAACGGTCTGTTACGAAATCTTAATATAACGGTCTGTTACTTGAAATCTTATATAACGGCCTGTTACTGAAATCTAAATATAACGAGTCTGATTACTTGAAATTCTTATATAAAGGTCTGTTACTGAAATCTAATATAATGGTCTGTTTACTGAAATCTTCTAGCGGTCTGTTACTGAAACGGCATTGAATATAACGGTCTGTTACTTGGAAATCTTCTAGCGGTCTGTCACTGAAACATACAGCAACTTATAACAGAATGTATACTCACAGTGTTATAAAAACAAAGTCAACTTGAAGTTCAAGTAATAGTCTAGACAAACCCTTTAGGTGTAAAAACCTGACATAATTTGGCACTCATGATTTTAAATACTGCAGAAATGTTGTTTTCCTGTAGTTTTTATTCCTAGCCATACCCTGCCAAGCAGTAAAAATTTCACATTTTCTTGCTTACTACTCAAAGACATTTAAAAATCTCAATAAACATTCAACTGCAAGCTCACTAATTGTATCCAATCCATAAAAGCACTTGTATAGATCTGATAAGTACAGTTTCTGGAGCATTAAACTTTTCACAAAAACAACTGAACTTCTGATCTGGTAACAGGTGATTGTGACAGTAACCTATACTTATACATGTAGTTCTGTTCATATTGATTTCATATTTTTGTATAATTTTTGTTAAAGTTATTTTCCTTTACAAAAATTTTGAAAAATTGGAGAATCTTCATACTTTATAAGAGATCTACACTTTTGTTTGAATATTTTGAATTAAGTTAATGATGAATACATGCATTAAACATTTTCATTATATGGACTTGCACTTATGTTTTTTTCTTACTGGAAGGCTATTTCTTATACTAGCATGTAACAATTTTTTTTTTGTAAAATCATTTGGTGAATCACCTTCAATATTAGTAATCTTTCATTTCATTAGAAGTTTCGAAAACTTTTGATTTTTGAAAAATAAATTTTTGGGGTAGTGCAAGTTCAATACCTAAAGCCAGCCCTTTCATCACTTGTCTCATGCAGAAATGAATTTGTTCATCAACACAAACATATCCAGAGTCACTGATTTCTCATGCTTGCAACAAATCTTCTAAAATTGTTCACCAAATTTTACAGCATACTGTCCATGCAGAGCGTCTTCAAGGTAAACCAAAATGATAACCACTAGTAATTATTACTCAATCAAAAACAACAAAATTACAACTATTTTCCATATCTAAAATGATTTTGTAGTTTTACAAGCAACACAATGGCAATATCATATGACCAAACAAGCCATAACAAGCATGATATTATACAATAATACTTGGTCCCATGTTCTTCCTTATTCCACCTGTAAGGTGTTCAATGTTACTTTATCAGCTTTTCTTGTTGATTGTTTTCAAAAAAAGTTCTCAATGGAATAGATCATGTCTCCCTCCTACAAAAAACATGGTAATTTTAATGCTGCATGCAATAAATCTTCATTAACCTGCGCTGCAGGATATAAATCTTCTCTCTGCATGGATACGCATCCCCCCCCCCCCACCCAAACCCCAACCTCCACACCCCTTCCACCCCCAAGATTTTGGGGTTTGGACAGAACAACTTTTTTTACTATAAACCAGAACTATCATATTTAGACAACATTTCCTTTGTTTTTCAACCCCACCTTCTTTTTTAAAAAATAGGGCACTGCCAAGCCGGTACATTATATGCCCGCATATATTATGGACCCAGGGCCCTAACTCTTTCAAAAAACATCGGACAGCACCCCCCTTGCAATATGCACATCTCCACATTGTGATCTCTCTTTGTACCAAGTTTCATCCAAATCCCCCCTAAAGATTTATAGGAGGAGTTGCGAAGACAAAAGTATTTTGCATAGAAAATCCCAAGTCCAGGGGCCTTAACTCCTTCAAAAAACATTGGACAGCACTCCCCTTGCAATATGCACATCTCCACATTGTGATCTCTCTTTGTACCAAGTTTCATCCAAATCCCCCCCAAGGGTTTAGGAGGAGTTGCGAAGACAAAGTGAAAGGGACAGACAGACTGACAGACGATAGCGGTATAGCATAATACGCCCGCTTTTTAGGTGGGCGTATAAAAAACCAATGCGTAGTTCCTGGCCTCGCTATCACTGATGGCATCATCTGCTTGTTTACTGAAATGTTGTCCATGTTAATGCAGAAAATGAAATCTTGTTGGAAATACTAGATATCAAATTGCAGAATTGGAGACGAAATAAATAATGGTTCTGATATTTGATGTTTTTATTAGGCTTTTTAAGATCCGTACTGGACATTACTCCTTTTGAGTATTGCTTTTCTAATGGTTGATGTATTGATTTTGTTTCATCCAGACACTATTTTTAAAAGGGGAAATTTTACCATTTTAATCTATTCTGTTTGAGAAATGGCATAATTTATCTTTACACAGACACTTGACAGACACAAGAGAACCCACAACTCCTTTTGAAACGATCCCACTACTTTTGAAGAGAACCCACAACTCCTTCTGAAACGGTCCCTTACCTTCCTGCATGTGATGACTGTGCTTATGGTCGTCGTCCTCTTGGTAATCCCTCCCTGGACTGAGCTGCTCGAACTGCCCGTCCCTGCTGTGGGTACTGGAGCTGGACTGACTGTCTGATCGCCTGTGGGTGGGGCTGCTCCCTCTGCGAGCTTTCTGCAGGGAGATCTTAAGGGGAGACAAATCCACAATTTTAGACCCGTCTCCATTGGATGTCGGCGTTGATATGATTTCGATGTCAGACGACGTAGTGGTGGACAATTCATCGCCGGAATCATGTCCCCCTGTGCTGCGGGAACATTCGGATTTTGAGGGCGTGTCACTTCCGTTGTCCTCCATTTTGGCACTGTCGTCCATTGCATCCTCGATCATGCATTTAACATAAGAACTACTGGGAGAGATTTCTCCCATACTTTCTGAGATCTTCTCGTGTTCTGGAATATCGTCCTCTGGAATGCTTTCGTCGGACTTTGTCATTTTACTGGGGCTTCTCTCCACGACTGTTTCGTCCGAGGTGTAGGTATCCAGGCTGCTGTCCAGTTTGTTTGTGTCGGAGTCGGTGCCACCCAGCGAGCTCGCCGTGGAAGGACTCAGTGGTAAGCTGGAGTGTTTGTACTGGTCGATGTCTACACTACTAGATGGAATGTTGACAGGCTGAGATTTACTTTCTACTCCCACAGAATCCACAAAAATTGGAATATTCTCCTCATCTAATGTTCCACTTGTGCTCTGAGTGTTGCCTTCACCAAGCCTTTCCACAGTTCCTTCACTATCCTCTAGTCTCGTTTGTATTTCTGCTTCATTCTCTTCACGTATAATTCCTACCACATCGTTACTTTCCTCAACACTTACATTATCAGCCAATGTTTTCTCCTGCTGATCTATACACTCCACTGAATCATCTTTCACAGTAACATTTTCTCCCTCCTGTGTTTTTTCTTTGGTGTCCTTATCATCAGAGGAATCGGATTGGGTTACATCAGATGGGTGACTTTGATTCTTTTCTTTTAGATGCAATTCATTAATGGTTGATTCAAATGACCTGTCAACTGACTCCCCTGACCTGTCACTTGGTTCCTCTGACCTGTCAACTGGTTCCTCTGACCTGTCAACTGGTTCTCCTGACCTGTCAACTGGTTCTCCTGACTGGTCAACTGGTTCCCCTAATCTGTCACTTGGTTCTCCCAATCTGTTACCTGATTCAGAAATATTGGAGTCTGGCAGTTTCCTGTCTGTGCTTTCTGGTTCTAACTCTATAAAACTGGAGCGGTTATTGTCTTCAGAACATTGAGGTACATCAGGGTCCCCTTGCAGTTCCTCTGTTACTTTTTTATTAGAAATTTCCTCACTAGTTGATTGATGAGTCTCATCAGTCATCCCTCTTTCATTTTCAACATCATTCTTTTTCTGCACTTCCTCAACAGATGCTGGCTCAAACACCTCACTCTGTTTGGATATCCCCTCACTGTGGGCTTCTGGTTTTGATATCTCCACACTTTGAGCCTCTAGTTTTGATATCTCCCCACTGTGGGCCTCTATTTCTGATATTTCCCCACTGTGGGCCTCTGTTTTTGATATCTCCCCACTTTGAACCTCACTTTCTAATATTTCCCCACTGTGAGTCTCTATTTTTGAAATTTCCCCTTTATGGACCTCACTTTCTGATATTTCCCCACTATGGGCCTCTATTTTTGATATCTCCCCACTGTGGGCCTCTTTTTCCNCTAGGTTTAATTTTTCCTTATCGTCATCTGCTGGACTTTTAATCTCCAATGACTGACTTTGTGCCTCTACGCTTTCCTCGACCTTCCCTCTCGTGTCCTTAATCTCACTTTTATCACTCTGCACTCGAGACTTTATTTTCAATGCCCCTTTTTTACTCCTGGTCGGCAGCTCTGCAGGCTTGATGTTCGCCGATTCTGTGTCCTGGATAGTCGGAGTCCTGTCCGGATTCTCAGCGGAGTCTGTCCGGATTCCTTCAGCGAGGACTTTGTCTGGTCCGGCTTCGTTTGTCTGGTAAAACTGGTGTCCATCCCCCACGGCATGGACCACGCGCTCCTCGTGTCCTCCTCCCCCTCATCCTTACTCTTGTCCAACACAAATGACCCCCAGGCTGACCACGATGAACCTGTTTCTACTTCTTTTTTAGGTTCCTCTGAAGTTTTTGTAACTTTGCTCTCTGAAAAAAAAAATTGATGGCATTTAAAAGAAAGTTAACCATAAAAGAAACAGCCAAATTGTGTTCACATTATCTGGCTGATTGGTTTTTTATTCTAAAAATATAAGGCTGATTGATTATGAAACACCTTACACAAAATCAGAATGTGTATACCAGGTACTTTGCAAAAATTTAAACAGTCAACAACGCCATGTGTTGTCGTTTTGTAATATCACACCACCACAGTGCTGTAGATCTTTTCCCCTTAGACCTTTTTACCCATTTCCCCTTAATGTTATGTTTTGATGCACCCCTCATTTCCTTATGCCACCTTTTGATGCACCCAATCAACAGAGCTTAATTAGACCCCTAAAACATGGGTTGTGTACTATACACATCCACAAGTGGATATGGGGACATGTACACAACTGATTACGTAATGTTTCCTGTTCTGGAATAATGTGTTTTACCTATGTTTGGTTGAATTGCCATGGTGTGAGGTTTACAAAACCTTTACCTGTGCATTTACTATTGAATATAAAATCATAAAATTTCAGATGAACATCATTATATAGTACCACTATAATTCAAAATAATGTTTTATACTAGTCTTATTTATTTCAATTTATTTGATTTCTAGAGTTAAAAACAATATTTTTTCATATACCTGTTTGCACCTGCATTTTTTCTTACAGGTGACTTGTATTGTTTTTTTGGCAATGTATATAGAAGGTTTAATTTGTTACAAATCCATTGATATATAGTTTGTTAGATGTTTGAACATTCTAAACCTGTATAAATCAACTTTAAACCATACATCAGTGTTTTTATTTCATATTAAAAAAATATCTTAGGGGAATTTAAAGCATAGAAAGGAAATGGCCAGTGCGTCAAAAGGTGACATTAAGGGGAAAAGAGTTAAAAAAAAAAAAAAAAACGATATTGTTTTGCAGTTTTATAATCAATGAAATTTTGACTTCATTCACAGTTTGTTTCATGATATTGGCAGGAGTTGATCTTATAAAAGCTGTTGAGTGCATGAAAGATATACAGAGTTTTCCTGACAGGTATCATGTTATCTTACATTAACCATGTTTATACTCAATGATTTATGATTGGGCATCAAGTCAATAAGGCCTGTAAACAGGCAAGTCTGCTTATATCCTGTAAACAGGCCAGTCAGCTGATATCCTGTAAACAAGAAAATCAAAGTGTATCCTGTAAATAGGAAAACGAACTTGTGCTCCATAAACAGGAAAGTCAAAGTGTATATTCAAACACTCAGTGATTTTTCTTATATTTTTCACAAGGGTCCTGTGGCTCTACAATTAAAGGGGCATGGACACGTTCTGAGCTAAAATGTTTCAAATTTTAGATTGTTTACAATGCTCACTTAGGGTATTTGTAATGGTCAGCAAAAATTTGAACGTCATTTGTTGAGTTACAAGTGAGATATAACACTTACAATGTATCACTATGTAAACAAAGCTCGAGCCATGTTTTTGTTTACCTACATTGAATATGCTAGTATACGTTCCATTTAAAGCAGATTTTTTCATGTTACAAGTTCATTCTGAACACAATGAACACAGTTTCTAGTGATTCTCACATCTCATTTTGTTTAAACATGGTATTTTCTGTGAAGCAATCTTTATGTAAACAAAAACAAGGCTCGAGCCTTGTTTACATAGTGAAGAATTGTAAGTACTGTATCTCACTTGTAACTCAACAAATGACGTTCAATTTTTGCTGACCATTACAAATACCCTAAGTGAGCATTGTAAACATTAAAAATGGAAATCTAAAATTTGAACACTTTTAGCTCAGACGTGTCCATGCCCCTTTAAGAGAAATTGTCAATATTTCAGACAAATTGAGAAAAATGAATTTTATCGTAAACAAGTTTAAAATCATATCGAACATTATACTGCCTATTTTACACATCTTATTTTCTAAACCTTCTAAAAATTATAATTGTTCTATATCTAAATCATCATTCCCATAAAATATGGATATTGTTCACATTGAATGTTTATTTTTTTCAAATACGTTTTCATTTCCTAATCTTTGGGTCTCAACAACCAACCCTCACGACAGAAACACCTGGAGATCTGGTGTGAGATCAGCCATGCGTGCAGCAAGCCAGCTACCTGGAGGGGGGTCCACTGATGTGGGCATTGCCCCAATACCTGCACGTTAATCAAAATACCGATGATGATGATGAATCTTATCAATTGTGAAAAATGCAAATTAAATTGGGAAAAAAAATTGGCAATCTTAGCGAAGGGAAAGGACTGATATTGAGACCCAAAATGGGCCTTAAAAAATCACTGTTACTGTGTAAATTGTAATATTTCTTAAATAAATTAAAGGGATTGGGCAGCAACGAGCCATAGAGTATTCTGGAAACAGGAAACTCAACTGTAACTCATTTCCACTGTACTGAATGAGTAATGAATGTATTATACCTACTGAAGATTTACCTGTCCCTAAATGTGTGTATTATACCTACTAAACATTTACCTGTTCCTAAAGGTGCATATTATACCTACTGAAGATTTACCTGTCCCTAAAGGTGTGTATTATACCTACTAAAAATTTAACTGTTCCTAAAGGTGCGTGTTATACCTACTGAAGATTTACAGGTCCCTAAAGGTGTGTATTATACCTGTTGTTTTTACATCTACAGATTTACCTGTCTCTAGAGGTGTGTATCATACCTGTTGTTTTTTACATCTACAGATTTACCTGTCTCTATAGGTGTGTATTATACCTGTTGTTTTTTACATNACATCTACGAATTACGTTCCTGAGGCAGTTTCGCCACCAGTCCCATCCTCATTAATGTCGAGGACTTTGTCAATCTTTTTCTGAGCATTTTTCAACGCCTGTGATGCAAAGCTGGAGAAACCCGAAGCATCCCACCAACTCATTCTGCACACCTGCTATTCTGATTTTACCATGGCTTTTTGAAATTGTACCTGCATTTAAAAAGAATTCATTTAGATAAATACTGCAGTCTTTGCCCCTTATCTACATGGACGTGCTGGATATATATGGTAGACAAAAACTGAGAGCAAGAAAGAAATTTGTGTTGAAAAAAATCCTGAGGGATTCAAACTGCTAATGACTCGAAGTCACCAGAAAACCAAATCTCACTATTTCTCCTCAAATTCAACTTAGAAGTAAATTTACTGAAAGCTCTTCAGCCAAAAAGTTCTGCAATGGACAAAGCCATTCAAAACTGATGAAAATCTATGAAAGAAACAATTTAGTTCGCCTTTCAAAACAATTATATTACATGTACTAATCAACATACATGTACTAATTTTAATTTACATACATACATGAAGTAATTTACACACATGTATTAATCTACATTGTCTGTAACATTGAATAATGGATCATTCTTAAAAACCTTTCAAGAAATTCTTCTGTAAGCAATTAAGACCCTTTAACAAGATTCTTAGCAGAAAGTCATATCCTGCAGTCTATGCCAAAGACTTCAAGGAATGCACAATTTCTGACCCATCAGCTCTTCTGTGATAGAGATACATTAAGTATCTTACTTAATGCTTTGATGGGTACGTGGTGTATATGTACAGTTTATAGACAGAATATGTTGTGTATGTAGTTTATAGATTGATTAATCTGTAATATAATATGTCGTTTCCTGGATATCGGAACTCCTACGCATGGTAGTAGAAAGATGTTACCCGGTCAAGTGACAACTACGTAATTCAGGGCATGTTTTGGTTACATTAGTAACTAATAGTTTGTACGAATTATCATCTTTGTACCTCAAAATTCTTGCCGAAATCCACTCACAATATAAAGATAAACAAAAATGTCACCAAATTCAACATTCCGTAATGAATTTGGGCTTTACATCCATTTCGGATTTTCAATGGCATTTTGCCGGATTCAACAGTTCTATCAGAGGACTCGAAATATGTTTCATCCGCTTCCACTTTTTAAAGACCTATTTCATCAGTTGTCTCAACTAATCTAACTTGCAAGGTTCGACACTAACGGTGGACTGGCAGCCCTTGCCCAACACAAAATCGGAAGGTCTACCTGATGTTCTGTAAATGGTGGGCCTAATAATTTTGAATCCAGGATAAGAAAATTAAAATCAATTTATAAAATATATTGGAACTGTGTTTCTATTAAAGGTACATCTAACTCGTAAAAGTAGTCTTAGATCGACTTACATCTAGTATGCGTCGTTTTCTGAACAGATGTAACTGTTAACATATACAAAAACATTCATTGTGGTACAAAACTAAACAAAACAGGAAGTTTATCAAACAAATATGAGATGATGGTGATATTGAAAATGTCTTGAACAGAAAAGACTTTAAAATTATTAAAATTGCGGAGAATCTTCAGTGATAGGGACAACTTCTGAACTGAATGTGACAATGGCCCCATATCCTAAGACATCAATGTGCCATAGCTTGAAATGTACCGGTATGTGCCAGAAACATGATTTTTGAGAGAAAAATCAAACCTTAGGTTTTACTCTTCAGTGTTTGCTATGCAATCCCGACTGTTCAGACAGTGAGACTCTATGTTCAAAGAATATCGAGGCAATAAATTTATTCTACGCTGGGCGATAAATTTATTCAACACATGCATTGCTCCGCATATTTTGGCAAGCCTGAAGGCATTGAATCATAATGCGCCTCTGTGGCACACTATTGACCAATGTTAATGTGCCATTTTTTCATTTAATGTGACACCGGCGCAGGGCGCGTGCTTATCCCAGTCACTGATCTTACAAAATCCTGCTAGATGTTTCATATGTAAAAACAAAATATAGGATACGTGCATGATGACATCAGTTTACAGTCATATTTTATTATAACATCAGTCAAATGTTATTAACAGAGATATAACAGAATTCTTCAGAAATCTGAAGAAAACTGGTCAAAAATGAAGGAAAACATTTCACCCTAGGCCTACCTGGAAAAATGTCATTTTCTGTCACTTTAGATCAAATCCAGAGTGTTTCATTTCAAAGAAAATTGACAAAGTCAGAGGATTTCCTCTGTGTCTGAGAGCATTTGTACCCAATGAGGGATAATCGTGTTTTAGCGAGAAGATCTCGCTATTAGTACAGTTGTATAGGGGAAGTGGCTAGGAGTTAAGTGGTAAATAACATATTCCATGGTTCTCTTGGTGAAAAGGGTAAAAGAAAACTTATTCACATGAATAAAAGTATTCTATAGATAATTCTCGCCCGTACCTATTGAATTTTTCATTCGAATAAACCGTTGGGATCGAAAACTTCATTGAAATGTTTACAAACTTGTATGGGCGCCGCCATTTTGTTTTGTTGACGTAGCACTGCACGAATTCGGCCATCGATTATGTCCCGTTTTTATCGGTCTCTGGATTTAGAATGTACGTTTGATAGATCATTTGATTGTATAATTAAATTTGATATGTACACCATCTTACTAAAGAATAATTTATGGCATCTAATTACGGATTGTGATTTATATAGTTTGTTTGAAGCCACTTGATCAGTTGCTCCGGTGGCACAATCGGTTAGCGCGCCGTACTTATAGACAGTACCTTCCCTGTGCTTGCACAGGATGAGGAATGCGGAGGTTGTGAGTTCGAGCCTCCCCCGGAGCACTCATTTTTTTTTTTTTTCTTATCCATATCTTTTTTTTTTAATCTTTCTTTAATCATGATTGAGAAAAGATAAAAAATATAAAGAAATAAGGGCTTATGCATTATTATCATTATTGAGTAGCACATATTAGCACGATTTATCACAATATCACAGATTGTTGTATTCAATTATCAAAACATATCACATTTATGTATATAATACCCCGAGATATAACATCACAGACAGTATCACATTGTATGGCAGATGTACGTAAGTACACATAGTTGCAAATTTCAAATATTATGAAAAACAATTGCAAATTGATTGATTTTCTGCAAATTATTATTGTTTATTGATTTCACCAAACATGTTGGTATACACCAATTTCTGAACCATATAACTATACAAGTAACAAAATATCAAAAAATAAACAGTTATTAACTAAAATGAATTCCAATTAATTTCAAAATTCAAATAGTAATTTTATCACATACCCAAAATATTGTTTGGGATACAGCTAATTTCTAATTTTAAAAAAAGGACTTTTTTTCAATGAGATCTTTTGATGGCCCGGTAAACCTTTACTGTGTTTCATTTTAAAATGTTTAAAAATAATAATAATAAAATAATTTCACTTGGTAATAAAAATAAATTTTCTTCTCTTTGCCTTGCAGTCAGTGCTAAAGGAGATTTTATGTACAGCATCTTTGATATTATAGAACTTCTATTCCTAATAATCTATATATCTATACTGCTAATCGATTCCAATCAAGGATATGGCATTGAAATATAGAAATTTGACGTTTCAATGGAACCAACTCTAAGTATGAAATAATTCAAATTTGCAAATACCTTCATATCTTATTTAATGTTCTACCAAATACACAGTGACGGATATCTAGGATCTGTTGAAAGGGGAATCCGATTTGTTGAAGAAAAAAAAAGGGGGGGGGCAGGCTAGAAGTCTTGGATGAAGCCCAAATGGGGGTCATGGGGAGCTCCTGGGTTTTAGGGCTTTTCTCTAGACTTACTTTTTGGGGGTTATTTAGGTATATTTAATTTTGGCAACAAAAATGGGGGGGGGGGGGGGGGGGGGGGGGGCCTCTAAACCCTCTATGATGATATCCGTAGCCATATGCATATTCGCATTTCGATAGATATACATGTATATATGTAGCATGCGACTCTTAACCTAAGATTCAACTCAAGGATAATTAATAAATCTTACAACTTTCTATCTTGTGCATTTCCTAATAGCCTCTTGCGGAGAAGGAGTTTAAGCTTACGACGGAGAACAATTAACCCGGGAATTAATGTATATGAGCCAGTGAGCGCTGATGATAGAGTTAACCTTGTATTGAGCCAACCTCTATTTCTATGTAAGAAATTTAGCCTACTGTTGATCCCGTCTACTATGTTATCTATTTGATGGATTGCTTATGAACTTATCGATAGTGACACATAGGCGGATTTAGAAGGGGGGGGGCATGTATAGATATGTAGCTAAATTAGCTCTAAACGTAACTTTAAAAGCTCTAAAACACCGAAACTCCCGGGGCTGCCGCTTCACCCTCTGGGTCTCCATTTTGGCTTCATCCCAGACTGTAAGCTTATTAATTGGCTCCTTTTCAACACGCCTCCTTCCCCTTTCGAAAAATCCTGGATCCGCCATTGTGACACCTCAGTGTGTGATCTAACGATGAAATCATGACATTGAAGGTAGCCACACATTGTATGACCCAGAGGCGTAGGGCTGATTTTGAAAAGGGGGGGGGGGTGGATGGTGGGGGGCACATTTAAAAAAATCACAGAAAGTGGGGGGGGGGGGCAAACTACAAAATTATGCGACAAGCAAAAAAAAAAAGTCATTGAACACGAAAGTGGGGGGGGGGCAGAAAAAAAATATGTACAAGCAAAAAAAAAGAAAAAGAAAAAAAAAGAGAGCATTTGAACACTGAAGGTGGGGGGGGCAAACCTCCATAAATTACTGAAAGTGGGGGGGGGGCACACTTTTAAATGTGTGTATTTATGCAGAGAAAAAAACTACTTGAGAACAAGGGGGGGGGGCAAAAACATACTTTTGCCCCCCCCCCCCCTTGCTCCTACGCCCATGTGACCTTCTATTTGGTTGAATTAAAGTCTTACTTAAATGGAGAGACAGCTCGTTGTCTCTTACAGGCCTTTAACCATGAATTTCTATTGGGGGTGCACAAGATTTAAAAGGCAAGGAGTCGGGGGCCGTTTTTGGCCTCCAGTTAGTCCAGGGTTAGTCCTGGTAGGGGTTAAGCCCTCGGAAGCTAAGAGATTTTTAGCATTTTCATTGGGTCTGGAAGCTCCCAACGGATCCAGGACGGGCCCTGTTAAGAAATCCAGGGGGGGGGGGCGAAGCTTCGCCCCCGAAAGCTTACATATTTTAGTATTTTAAAATGGGTGGTGCACTTGCACCCCCCCCCCCCCCCCCCCTGGTTACGCGGCCCTGTATACCTTAGTACTGAGCACTCTTCAAGTGACTTTCCAACACTCTTCAAGTGACTTTCCAAGCTTCTGTAAGATTACCTTGCCTTACAGTCATCGTCTGTGCTTACAACCATGTCATTTACATAACACAGAAACAACAGAGGTCCTGACATTCTTCCCTGGGGCACACCACTGGTATTGCAGGATCTGGTTTTTATAAAATATTGTCTTACCCCACCATTGTTTTCTGTCTGATAGGTATGATTTAAATCAATGATACTCAATAGTCAATGTATACCTATTAATATACATGTATCATTATATTATATTATAAGATCACCTTTTGTTATTTTCTAGTAATAACTAAATAGACACTGATAGAGGCCCTGAAATCTAGTGATATCATTGAATCGCTATAGTGTATCAAATTTTAACGACAAATTATAGTTCGGCACTGTCTGATATCTGAAATTCATTTCTCAAAAGGTATGGTATACCAAGATGTAGCTGAATGTTGATTTTCCCGAATTGAATATTATGTTGAGATTGAGATTCACCGTTCGTTATCTTAAACTTTTCATGTTAAATAAATTTATATGAATGTACCAAGTTGCTAAAAATATTCTTTTCTTAAAGTTTACAGAATTGAAACTGCAGGACCATGTAGACACTGGTTCAGGAAATATCAACAATTGTCAAAAATTAAAGTCAGCTAATTTACATATAACAAATTTTGTAAACAATAAGGATTCAGCATTACATGTATATACTGGAAGGAATCGAGAAAATCTAATCAAGGTACATTTTTAAACATGAAATACCAGTTTGTGTAGTTTTACAGTATAATGGTTGTCTACCTTTCTTCATCATATCTCGAACACATTCTGTATTTGGAGAGAGAGAGAGAGAGAGAGAGAGAGAGAGAGAGAGAGAGAGAGAGCGAGAGAGAGAGAGAGAATGAAATCAGTTGGAATGGAAAATTTAGACTATCAATATATATATTCTACAACAACCGATCCAGAAAATTTTCAAGAGAGAGTACTGAGACTTGACCCCCTCCTTTCCTTCCAAAGGGTACGTATCCGATGCGGTTGAAATCCCTTCATTGGCTCTGAAGAAAGGGGGGGGGGGGCAAATAAAAAAAAATTGCATGCAACCACCATATGCAAACGGGAAAACCAACAACAACAACAACAAAAAACACCCCCCCCCCCAACCAAAAAAAACCCACCCCAAACTAACGGTAACTTACAAAATTTTCTATATCGCCCTCCCAATTTGATTTGATTAGATCGACCACTCACATACTCTATGCACACTCATATTCGAGCAAATTAAGGGTATACCCCTCCCCTCACTCCACTTAAAAATGTTTTCTCATCGTGTTACTAGGAAAATCATTCCTGCAGTCATCATTTTTTTCTTCTGTAAATACCTACTTTGTAATCATGTGACCCTTACAAAAATATTTTGATAAGTTCCGTCTTATATGACATATATATCTCTGTTTTCATACAAAATCTGAAAAATCATGAATTTTTTTAATAAAGAGATATTATAAAGTCCTTTTTAAATCTTTTTGCATGATTCTAGAACTTATCCTGAAAAATCATCAACTTTTTGAAAAAGGGCATGAATATTACAATTGATCAATTTGACTTTTTTCACGAATTTAGAACTTGTTTATTTGCTGAGAACTAAACCGGGCCACTTTTGCATTTGGTTGGTTAAAACTACGCATGCGTAATCTCGTAGTGTCACACAAGAGTCAGGTGTGGGAAAAACAGTCTGTGAAGTGAAAAATAAGCGTAAACGCCATTTGTGAATGATACATGCCGTTTTCTATGTACAAATATGTAGGAGCTGCATTCTTCGTTTAGGATAATGTCGGAATTTCATGTGAAATAATTTTAAATGAGTGAAAACACCGGGACATGGCACGTGTATTTTGGAACGTAGCAATATTTACCTTTCAGTGAATCACGTTGTTGAGAGTTTTCTCCCTTTGCGAAATGGTGAAGGATCAAGATTTAATTCAAGCTGTTAAGGACAGAAATGTCCCAGTTCTACAAAAGCTGTTGGTCAAAACAATAAAATCTAACAAAAGTAAGTATTCGTAGAGTGTCGTCTGCGATTGTTTCGCCAGGTGTGCTTTACAGGTGGGCTTATGAAGGTTCACGAGTTCAGTCGGTGTAGGTTACAGAGGTATTCAATTTTCAGTCAATTTAAAACTTGCAAGTAATGACAATTATGCAGAATTATTACTCATTTTGTTGCTATCGCAGTGCATTATATTTCATTTTCCCAGATCGGTAGTAACACGTTCGCGTCTGTGAGATTGCTGAACAAACACTTTGTATAATATTAATTTCATTACTTGCACCCTATAGTGTTGCATCATCATAAAATCAATTTCTTCAATATGCCTGATTTACGTTAATGTCCACACGTATACTAATTAACCAGTGAGCTTCACACACTCCTACTGAAAATGTTAGAGATTGGTGAGAAAAAAACAATTATGAAAACACGTACTTTAATTTAATCAAAATTTAGCATTAAATCACAGCTTGAGCTTGCAATATTTTTGTTTCATCTAAGTGATTGGTTTAAATGTTAGTTTTTCGGGGCTTTCTTAAATGTTAACAATTTTTAAAATTCTTTTTAAAAGAAGTTTTCCCAAAGAAAGAAATTTTTGAAACAATGAGTAATTTCTACAGTCCACAGAAGGCATTCAAGGAAAACATTGTCTGATGATTAACTTGGTTGTGAGTATTTAAGTAATGTCCCTGGGGGCACTATTCCAGTTTGTAGTGTATTGGGAGATCGCAATCTCTAACACTTGTTAACACTTTTATTTCAAAACTTAATAGTATTGAAGGATGTGTTGCTATTTAAATATGAGGTCGTTGAAGACAATCCCCCCCCCCCCCCCCCCCCCCCCCCCCCTCCCCTGCCCCCAAGGAGGGTAAAAGAAAGAAATTAAGGGGGAGGGGGCTGTATCAATTTTGACTTGAATCACCAGACAGAAGAACTATTCTAAATAATATGAAATTTTACAATTAATTGATCTTTTTATACAAGCATATCTCTTATGCTGTAAAATATCTTCAGGGATAAGTTATTCATGAATTACTTGATAGCATGAAATGGCTGTTCTATAACAAGAGCCCCAATAAGCAGGAATAAGATACATTTTATGCTGGTTAATAAAGTGAACATGGGGACTCTGATACTGCTAATGAGAGCTAAATCTACCTCTCTGTATCTCAGCCAAATTGTATGCATATCAAAGCAGTGAATTAGTATTCAACCAGCAATCCACTAACATTCCAAAGTACAAAGGGGGACATTTAGTGGGGGGCACATTTCTTGACTTTCCACTAACCCTAACGAAGGGCATGCTTTGTTTTACGTATTAGAATGTAACTTCAATGATGAGAATTTTTGCTCTTGTTGCCTTCCCAGTTTCTGGTGAGTTCAGACTTTCTTTTTTGTCGGTTATCATTATCGTCTGCCATTATCTTCAAACCTTTGATACTTTATTGTTATAATGCAATCTCTTTTGCTTAAACGCTGCAGAGAGACAGGATTCTTTCTATGTTAATTGTTGTACCTTCTCTTCAAGGGTTCTCATGCCGTAAATTTCTTCATGCTGCTGTACCGATGTGCAATTGTGCATTGATAAAAAAAAAACCACCCCGGCAATATGCTATAGTGAGAATATGAACTAGATAAACTAAGTATATATATACATACATATATATCATTTATACCTATATATAAACATCCAAATGCATGTAGATTGACAAGGATTGTAGACAAGTAACAAATTGATATTGCTCCACTGCAATGGCAGTTTCTTGTCGCATGACGGTGGTATAGAGGAAACCTGCTTTGTCATCGCGTGGTCGTGTGAGTTTATAAGGTTTTTATTGGTAAANAGAGACCTGCTTTGTCATCGCTTGGCCGTGTGAGTTTATAAGGTTTTTATTGGTAAACTAATAGTGACCGCAGTGTAAGTACCAAATACACTCCTCCGATCAGACTGATAGTGTGCTAAAAATAAACAGGCCGTAAAACATCTAAAGCTGTTTAAATTTAGATTTGCCAACAAATTTGCACATGTATGGACCTTGAAAACGTGAAAAACGCTGTCGGCTATGGATGACCCTGGTCAGGCTTTCTGCATGATTTCACAGATCGATCAAAGAGGGTAGATTAGGGCCTTAGAGGATGGGTGGGCAAATCTTCCAAATAAATGATAAATAAAAAAAAACAACCCAGATTGGGGAGACTGATTTGATCCTGTTCAGATGACAAGGAAAAGAATTCCAGATCCGTAGAAATTGTTTTAATCAAGAAGCTGAGTAGCCATGCTAGATTTGTTTGGTTTGATTGATGAAGACAAGTGTACTGTGAGGTACATCAGCTAATTACATTGCTGCCAATTAATCTTACATTGGTAGTGACTCTTTAAGATTTGTATAGCTCTAGAAGAATCTCTGACCAGGAGATTATATAAATTTCAGCGTTGGCAGAAGTACAAAAGCTGCAACAGTAANGAGGAGATTATATAAATTTCAGTGTTGGCAGAAGTACAAAAGCTGCAACAGTAAACAGCGGTTTTTAGAAGTGTTATATTCCCTAAGTTTGATTAATACCAGACAGCATAAGCACATATCCTCTGTTTGCCCCCATAGAAAAAAAATTAAATTCTATTAATCAACTGAACAAAAATGCTGCATGGCTGTTCTTTTAAATCAATCATGCATTAATGAAGTTTGGTGATTACTTTGAACTTTTCCGACTTTTCCTTTTTGTCGCAGAAAATTAATTTTTTTCCCTCTCTAGTTATTGAAACCCATTAATGAGAAAGTTGCATGTGTGCATCTGATTACAAATAATTTATAGATTAAATCAAACATTGATATTCGCGCCGTGACCTGAGCACAGGTAGATGCAGTGTCATCGTTTATTTTGATTTATCATGTATTGTGGTGAATACACACACTACTGAATGCTCTGAGGGGACAGGGGGACCTTATCAGACTATCAGAAATCATTAATTACAGTCCTAATTAGACATGCACAAATAATCTCCAGAGAGCCATGGATTTAATGGTCAATAGCTGGCAGGATCTAAAGTGCAGATGTCGTACAAACTCGGCTGTTTATTCCGCTGGAATGTGCACAGCAGAACGGTACTGGAGGAGCTGGTTTATTTCATGTTTGTCGTCGTTAACTGCTTGTAGATCTGTATCTTCAGGTAGTTTAGGGTAGTAGGAAAATAATGTTTTAAAAAATGTTGTGTGCAGGTACATGACAGTGTAAATTAATGGCAATGACCTTGTAGTTTGAAATAACATTGGATCAGACATTATAAAAGATTATTTGATTGTATTACATCATACACAGTGTCTTCAAAATTAGCCACTTGGCCCCAAAGACTAAATCCAGTATAATTGGGGTATGGGCTTGTGGAAACATATTTATGTACACATAAGACTGTCAGGCCTCTGCTTTTCAGCCACTGATCACTGACTTTCTGTTGATATATTATATAACATATTTGAAAGGCAATGATGATTGTAATCAAATTAATAGTAAATACAAACTTAAAGTACTCTCGAACTCTCTCTTCAAAGTTCTGATTATCAAACCTGAAACTAAGTCACAATTCTTGTTTGATATACACAGACTAGTGAATTTTTATTTGGTCCTGTAAACAGTTCTAAATAGCCAGTGATATTATTATATTAAAATTCGACTTTAAGGAAGTAAGATTACAATGAAAAGTGAATTTTAAATTGATACACTCACATAAAGGGGGAAATTTACAATGGTGTCTGATTAAACAAAAGCGACCCGACTACACATGCAGCTTTAATATAAATCAGGTTGATTAATTAATTGTCACACAGTCAAATTGACTACAATTATTTCAGAGTTGATTGTCACACAGTCAAATTGAGTACGATTAATCATGTATAAATGTTGTGTATTTCAGAGTTGATTGGGAGCAGCAAGAGAATCAACATCAATTATCAAGATGGGGATGGGTAAGTGGACAGCATCCTAATGTCTCAAAGGCATTTACATCATCACTGCTACCTGTATAAAGTTATTAGGTACCACCACCTGTATAAAGTTACTAGGTACACCAACCTTATAGAAGTTTAAAATAGGAGTACCACTTGTATATAGTTACTACTGTTATGATTACCTACCACCTGTATATAGTATTAACTATACACCTTAATAAAGTGTGAGCTAGAATACCACTGTATAAAGTGAACATTGATACCCACCTGTATATAAGTGACTAGTACCAACCTGTATAAAAGTGACTAATACCCACCTGTATAAAGTGAGCTAGATTACAAACTCTGTATATAAGTTGACTAGAATACCAAACTATCATAGTTTACTGAGAGTACACCTGTATAAATTACTAGATACCACCTGTAATAGAAGTTACGGTAGAGTAACCACCTGTACAAAAGTGTACTAGTATAACCACATGTATACAGTTGACAAGATACGCACCTGTATAAATGTTACTATGATGTACCAACACCTGTATATAGAATACTTACAACTCCTGTATTAAGTTACAAGATACGCCACTATAACAGTTATTAGGTACCACCTGTATAAAGGTTACGAGATACCAACCTTATTAAAGTTTACTTAGATACACCTGTCTCACGAAGTTACTAGAATTAGCCACTGTATAAAGTTAACTAGATAACACCTTATAAGTTACTAGACACCAACCTGTAGTAACACACTTTACCAAGATACCACTGTATAAAAGTCTAGATACCATCCAACCTTGTTATAGTTCTTACCACTTGTATAAGTGACTAGATCTACCTGTATAAAAGTGACTAGATACTTACCTGTAGAATGGACTAAGATACCATCCATGTATAAAGTGACTAGATACCACCTGTATAAAGCTGCAACTAGATACCACCTGTATAAAGTTACTATATCCGACGTGTATAGAAGTTACTAGATTACCACTCTGTGATATTAGAGAATACTAGATACCACCATGTATAAAGTTTACTAATACCACCTGTGTATAAAGTTACTCAGATACCAATCCTTATAAAGTTACAAGATACCATCCTGTAATAAAAGGATAACTTGGTACCAACCACCTGTATTATGCTAGCAACTATACCACCTTATAAAGTACAAGATACCCACCTGTAAAATTTATTAGGTACCACCTGTTATAAAGTTACTTAGATACCACCTGTTATAAAGTTACTAGGTACCACACCTGGATAAAGTACTAGAATACACCTTTAAAAGTTACAAACTACTGTATATATAGTTCACTTAAGATTTACACTGTTAAAGTTACTAGAATACCACTGTATAAAGTTACTAGATACACTGTAAAACGTGACTAATACCCACCTTATAAAAAGTTACTAGGACCACCTGTATAAAGTTACGAGTACGCACCACCTGTATACTAGTTACAGATAACCACCTGTATAAAGTGGAACTAGATACACTGTATAAAGTTTACTCCCGATACAACCTCACTAAGAGCGTATCACCTGTATAAAGTTACTAGATACCACCTGTAAAAAGTTACTAAGATACACCTGTTCTAAATTTACTAGGTACGACTGTAAAAAGTAATAAAAGTCACCCCCTGTATAAAGTTATCTAAGAACCACCTGTTATTAAAGTCACTTAGATATCCACCTGTATAAAGTCCTAGCATACCAACTAACAAGTTACAGATACCACTTGTATGAAAGTTAACTAGACTACCCTGTATAAGTTACAGATCACACCTGTAATAAAGTTAGTCTAGATACACCCTCGTATAAAGTGTACTAGATACTCACTCGATACAGATATCTACGTATGACCTGATTATGTGATCTACCACCTGTATAAAGTCACTTAGAGATACACTGTATAAAGTTACTAATACACCACCTGTATAGAGAGTCGTTACTAAGGCAACATCTGGTACTATAAGTTACTGTTACCACCTGTTAATATAGTTGCTCGATACCACCTGTCACTAAGTAGTTACTAAGGTACCACCTGTTATACAGGATGTTCACTTATAGACTCAACTAGATACCACCTGTAATAGAGAGAATAGTACCTAACCTGTATAAGAAGTTATAGAATCAATCCTATCCTGTTCAAAGTTATAGGTACCACCTGTATACAGTACTAGATAGCCACCTTACTAAAGTAACTAGATTACACACCTGTATAAAGTCACTAGATACCACTGTATAAAGTTATAGATACCCTGTAATAAAAGTTACTAGATACACCTGTATAAAGTTATAGATACCACTGTATCAAGTACAGATCCACCTGTATAAAGTTTACTCCGGCTACCACCTGATAAGAGTACAGATACCACTGTGATAATTATTGTTACTAAGTAACACCCACCCTGTTAAAACTAGGAATACACCTGTAAAGTTCATACAAGATAACCACCTGTATGGAAAAGTTGAGCGTTAGGTTCACTATGTATATAGTTACTAGATTACACCTGATATAAAGTATACTAGTACCCACTGTTATTATATAAGTTACTATATACCACCTGGTATAAAGTTTATAGGATACACCTGTATAAAGCTTACACGATCCACTGAATAAAGTTACTCAGATACCACGCTGTATATAGTTACTAGATACCACTCTGTAATTGAAAGTGACTCTGATGCACTGATATGGAGAGATACAGATACCAGCCACTGTATAAAGGTTACTAAGATACCACCTGTATAAAGTTAATAATACCAACCTAGTATAAAAGTGACTAAGATACCAGCCTGTTATAGAAGGTACACTAAGGTCCACCACTGTAAAGTTACTTAATACCTCCACCTGTAGAAAAGTTCTAGATACCACTGTTAGTAAGTTATCTAGATACGCATGTATAAAGTTAATAGATACCACTGTATAAAGTTACTAGGATACCACCTGTAAAGTACAGATCCTCTAGATTGTTTGCAAGGTTATGAGCTGGATATTGCATGCAGCTTCTGAAATGTTTCTTCCTGCCTTTATCCTGGACCCTAGGCTTAATTCACAACAGTTGTGTTTGTGTCAAAATATTTATTTTTACAAATAATACTTAAACAACCAAATTCCATAAACAAATATTCTGTAAGAATTGAATGAATAATAAAAAAAAAAAACATGCATCATCACAGCACCCAGTAACAAACATTAGTGTCATATTTAACAGACTTTCCCTTCATTGTGAGAGAGTGTCACATATTTTTGTGATGAACAGATAACCCCGGACCCTTTCACTGGTGAATATTTGAGTTTTCTAACAACACTTTGAGTTCAGTTACATATTAATCACAATTATGACAGATTTTATCAAACCATGTCACCACACAGTCATTTATGATAAACATTTAGTACTGGGAAATGGATCAGTGATTGTTGTTCTGGCTAATGGGTTGATAGGAACAGACATTTTTATTTGGGGATCTTCAGACTTTGAGAGACAACTGACTTGTGTTTGTCTGAGATCAAAAAATATTAATGCATTAAGAGTGGTATCATAATTCAAAGCAATTTACAGGAGATCAACATTTATCTCAATTAATTAAACAGATTTATATGCAAGTGTGTTTAAAAGTTTTTTCCCAATCCCTTGATTTCTTGTGATAAAATGGTGTTAATCTGTTTTCCTTGTTGTATAAGTAATTCTGAGGGTCATGAAATTACACACAAGAGGTAGTCCGAATTCTGATAGGTTGCAAACCGAATCTGCATGATCTCAGCAGAAAAGGGTAAGTCCAAGTTGAGGCCGCAAACCAGATAAATGCAGTGCCTCTAAAAATTCTAAATTGGCCAGTCTGACTATGAACTAGATGAGTGACCTTCGCTAAAGTTTTGACCTTGACCTTAAGTTCAAGAAGTCTGGATTTTTTTATTTGCCAGTCAAATTTTTGCTGACTTCTTAAACAAATGGACAGCTAGGCCATCCTGAAACTATTTTTGCAATTTTTGATTTTAAGGGCATAGGAACTGCAAATATTTATGTAAATACATGATTGTATACTGTAAAGTTTTAGAAGGTGGTACTGGTGTGATGTAAAGCTTAGAGACCGACCTGCATGAAACCTAGCTGATATTAAGGTACTCTAGATGAATTTTAAACCAGATCATGGGTCAAGCAGGAAAATGTAAAAAAAAAAAAAAAAAGAAAGGATTGAATTGTTCATCGAGAAGTGAAAAATGTTGCAAGAATAAAATTAATGGAAGAAAAATTGTATCTTATCAGTCTGTGGAGAAGGCCACAGCAAGAGGAGCCCAAATTAAGTTCCTAGATTAAAAATCAATAAGCTGTGAAAATGTCATGAATAGCTAATTAGCACTTGACCCTTGTGTGTGCGTCTTGGTAGAGGCTTGGGCATCTGCTGGGAATGAACTTAATCAACCTCAATGAACAGTCACATGGAAAATTCAATATCGTAGACATTTCTCTGGCTCAAAGAAAATTCAATATCAAGACTTTCAGAATCGCAAAAATTTCAATATGATAGGCTTTCAGAATCACAAAAAGTTCAATATAATTATAGTCTTTTAGAATCACAGAAAATTCATATAGAAATTTTCTCGGATACCATTCAGTGTTCTTGACTTACAGAAATTCGTAATCGTTTGACTATTACTAATAGAAAGATCAATATCCTGGACCATTCTCTCTTGGACTGCAGAAAACTCAATACTCATGGGCATTTTCAGGACTTGAAAAAGTTCAATAGAACTTTCTTTAACTTACAAGTTCAGTTATGAAGAGTTTAGAATGGTATTGTCTGTTTATCTAATTCCATCTAACATATTCTGGTGATTGATGCATCTTTTATATGAAATATATAATTGAATATAGAATTTGAAACATAAACGCCAATGTGCAGTGATTAAGTCTAAATATAATGTGGATGACTGTTATACTGTACGTGAATCATCATTGTTTGTGGGGGATCAATGTTCATGGATTTCGTCGGTCACTTTAACCCACGAATTAACATTTCCATGAACATGTTATATTTTCCTTTTTATCTTTATAAATATTATGCCGTTCACATTATTTATCAATTACCCACGGAATTACATCCCCACGAACCTTCAATATTTTGGTTATCCACGAACATATTGGCCCCCACAAATTAAAATTCCACAGTATATGTTTTACTTTATATATCCACACCAGGGTCATGGTGCATGCAGAAATCATCATAATTTTGGTAACAGAGGTCATGACCTTTGACCTCTTGACCCAAACAAATGCAATCGCAAACAAACTTTTCTTTACCCAACTCACAGTAGAAAATATGAGTCCATACTCTTCGTCAACTCAATTTACAACTGCGATGCCAAATTTTTGCAAAGAGGCCACACTTTTGAACCCTTTGACTCAATTTCCCATAGTTCAAAAGTTTCAGAACGATGGACAATAAAAAGTTCAAAGATGCAAGAAAGACATTTGGTTTCACAGCAATAAAGTGAGAAGTGTTTATGTTTGGGCAAAAGTTTTGTCTAACATAAAGCTTCAATGTTCTAGAATTGCTTGGGACAAATTTGAATCACGTACCTCTTTATAGGTGCAGTTAGTTACATATGTATAGTGAAGGTTAAAGTTAGGAGACAGACCAAAAACAATGCTGACACAGCTTGAATGCATTCGGTAGACTTGATTCGTGTCACGTTTCCCAAAACAGAGATATATTTTTACATTGTTTCATATTTACGGTGTTTATTTCCGCGATTTGTTGACTGCAGTTTGAATCACAGATTTATCCCCCAGATAAAATGGTGGAAATAAACGGCCTCCAAAATAAGGCTGTTTACGGGGTATTTCAGTTGGAATTTTAGTATCATATTTTCCTGTTTGGTTATGATTTATTATCGATAATCATTGTTTCTGTATTTTCTTTCAGAATGTCCGCTTTACATCAGGCCTCCCTGATGGGGAACCTGGAAATGATGCAAATGTTGCTAGAGTGTCATGCAGATGTCAGTATCCACGACAACAAAGGTAAGCGTTGACGAAACATTAAATCTGCGCTTAGATCAATATAAAATTATCTGCCGACTGTTTATCATATCCATCTGTTCCTTATGTTGAGCAACATGCAATAATAAACCATTGATGTGACTTGTCACTGTGGATCATTTAGACACCTACAGACTACGTACATAGACGTAGATATTGATACAAGAAAAATAGATTGGTATCATGTTATCAAGCAGTGGATCTAATGATTGCGTAATTGCTAGCTGTTATGATTGCGTAGTCGCTAGCTGTTATTATTTCATAGTTGTTGCTAATTGTTATTTTTATGTAGTTGTCTGCTATTATCATTGCGTATTTGCTAACTTATTGCGTAGTCGATAACTGTTATCGTTGTGTAGTCACTAACCGTTATTATTGTATAGTCGCTAGTTTTTATTTTTGCGTGGTTGCCAGCATATAGTCACTGTAATAATGTTGCGTAGTCACTAGCTGTTATTATTAGCATAGTCGATAACTGTTATCGTTGTGTTGTGCTGTCACTAGCTGTTATAATTGTTGCATAGGCTAGTCGCTATTTTATATTTTTGCATACACTGGCTGTTATTGTTGCATATATATAGTCACTATTAAACTGTAATAATGTTGTGGAGTCAGTAGATCATGATGTTATTAATTGCGTAGTCGATAACTGTTATTATTGCGTAGTTATTGTTATTTTTGCATAGTTGCCAGCACTGTAACTGATCGACAGAGAGTGATGGACTGGGCACAGAATGGCCGGGTCACTAGCGAGGGCATATATTGTTTCACAGGTCCATAATGCTCAAAGCTAAGTGGCAGGAAAATAAGATATGCCTGCACCATTTATAATGTCATTTTGTTTTAGATTTCTTTATATGGGCTCATGAATAGATTGGACAGAATGGCTAGGTTTTATTAATCTGTCATAAATCTCTCTCTCTCTCTCTCTCTCTCTCTCTCTCTCTCTCTCTCTCTCTCTCTCTCTCTCTCTCTCTTATCTCTCTCTCTCTCTTTTCTGTTTTTGATCACAAACAAAACATCTCAAAAACAGAAAATGGCTCAAAAACAGATGATGCCACTTTGTAATAACATTCAGTGAAATCTGAAAAGATAAGATGAACAGTTGACTGGATAAGCGAGGAACTAAATCACAGGAACCAAACTCTTGAGTGCCACACAGACAGTAGAGCACCGAATCAATGCAGAAATCAGTCAGTCGCTTACACGGCTTAGTAATTACCGAAACTAAAGGAGAGGAACAGAAATCTAGTCAAAAGAAATACCGAAACACCCAGGAATAAATGATGCAAAGCAGGACAAGGGGGAAAAGTGGAACGCTTCCTGCTGCCAAGAGACGGGGCCGAATTCTGCAAGGAGAGAGAAATAATGCACATTATGCGGGAATTTGTGTGCCATTTTCATCTTGTTTCCATGTATATGAGCATAAGAAATTTGGTGAAAGGAATTCAGAAGTATTAAAAAACAACTGAATGCTTAACTTCATGGGGGTTGTTTGGTTCATCTAAGATTGTGTGAGAAAGATCTATTTTATTTATTTTTAAGGGTGCACTTTTCCTTGCTAAGCCCACATGAATAGAAAAAAAAAAGTGTTTCAAGGTTTGGTAAATAAACATTCCCATTTGTGGTAGTAGTAGGGATTGCTCATTACATAACAGGTTTTTTTAAATGAAAAGAATTAATAACTCTAGAGCTCAAAGGTCCTTTCATTTTGTTGTTTGTTAATTTAAGTCTTCTGGCATCTCATTAAAATATTGATGGACTGCGCGAAGGATTTTTCCAAGGAGGGTGTGAATTGAAGATGACCAGGGTTTGGGTGTTGTATGGAGCCCCAGGGTTTGGGTGTTGTATGGAGCCC